>JAVCKZ010055503.1:0-16633 GCA_034780755.1 Lepetodrilus elevatus | reverse complement strand
ACACACACACACACACACACACACACACACACACACACACACACACACACACACACACACACACACACACACACGTGAGCCCAAACAAAGACCCGCGCACACGAACGCACGCGCACGCACATCAATGTAATCTGAACAGGACACCAATGGCAATGAAGACGTCAAACAAGCAAACATCGCTTTACAGACTTCACGAAGGGTAACCAGTCCACTTTTAAGGAACACTATACACCTATAGAGGAGAACGCCAACGCAAACATGTTCACTGAATGCGAAGCCAATAGCAAAAACAAACCAAAGTTTATCTAGATTGGCCAAATTGCAAAATATAAACAAACCAAGAAGATCCAGCAAGAACCAAGTCACTGGGCTTCGATGCACACGGGGACATCTTATATGAACGTGTTCATTAATTCCCTCAAATATTGTGATCCTAGATGTTATTTCTTCCGAATGTTACGGTACTGTTGTTGATTCCAGTGCCAATGTTAACACGTGTTCGCTGCTACGGTCCCTTTGATGTGTCGACACTGTGCATATGGCATTGGTTGGGAAACGTTGAACATCTTTAAGTCGTGTTTTCCTACACTGTTAAGCGAGAGCTCGGGTTTTGTTTTAATAAAGCTCAACACCCCAGAGTTTCAGACACAGAAAACCCAAACACTGTTAATCAAGTTGAAACAGACGTGAATGAGAACTGAAGAACTAGGAAGATAAAAAAAATATATATATACATGAAGACCGGGGTCAGGTTGATTTCAAAGAAGGAATATTTCTATCGTCTTATGTATTCTCTACAACCGTATTTCGTTGATTTCAAATATAGAATTAAACACACATTATTAGCCTATATACCCCTTACTTAAATTTCTAGTCGTTTATGCAAAAGTTACATAGTTTATTGGCAAATACCAATTTTGTGAATATATATATCATTTATATACATTTCAGCATTATATATATATATATATATATTAATATTGCGGTGTTTATGAAATCGTATATACAGTATGCTAGATCTTGGTGATATATATAAATCCATATTCATATATCTATCATTATTTTATCAATATTGTTCAAATAAATTGATATGGACAATTTAAATTTGCATTTATGGAAAAGATGTGAGTAGTTTAACAATAATAACAACAGCAAACTAGTAGGCCACATAGTCACGAATGAGAACGTCGATTATCTTGCAGTCCATTCGCAAATACGATTTCCAGAACCAATAATTAAGCTGTTTATTGTAATGCGGAGATTTGTCGAGTAATCGATGAATAATATTGTAATAGCTGTTATCAGGAGGGTTCAATTTTGGTGGACACGTAATTGACACGTACTGGACACGTTCTGGACACGTCCTCTGGAATTCATGGGCCGTGTTCTATGTGTTCAGATGCCTTAAATGTATGTAAATATCCTAAAACATCATCAGAATCTGGCCATAAGTAGAAGTAATTTTATGATGAAAATTTTAGTTTTAGCTATCGATAACGTACGACTTAGGATACAGTTTTAGGTCCACCACTAACGAAGACCGTTTGTTTTCGTGGTTTTACGTGATACTAGTATAATAGAAAAGCAGTTCGTTTAATATCATATTCACATATAGTATATGACATCTGGAAGATGTGACAATAGTTATTCATACGTGTCCCATTACTAATTCTGCTATTCGACGTACTTTTGGGTTACCTACATTTGTGTATTATATTATCTTTGCAGAATATAGCTTGTCATTATTTCTGGCATTCTTTAAATTAATATCGTCTCTTCCGTCTGTCAGTATAGTACTTTTGCTATTAGGACATTATAGGAATTTACAATATATCCCAATACACGTACTGTAAAATAAATACGTGTTAGGAGCAGGTGCTACTAGTACTACCTGTTGGACATTCCGGATAGTAGTATAAATGCAAATTCACGTTATTCGTTTAACCGAATAAATTTCATTGACACCGGTCCTTATTGCTTTGAGTGTCACACATTCCTATTCGTATTCGTATTCGTATTCTTATTCCTATTCCTATTTCTATTCGTGTCGTTATTGATCACGTGGTATTGTGAGGACCAATCACCACGTATCGATCTTAAATTCTCAGCTAAAATTTAAGTTTAAATCAATGTAAAATCAACGAGCATATACCTTCAATGATCCCGATTAAAGTTTCGAATTCCTTTATGTTCGTACTTTAAAAAAAATAACCTTCCTGCTAAACACAGTGTCAAGCGTTTGCAAGCCGCCATAATGATGACTTTAAAGGTAACACAAGTCCTGGGAAAAGCCAATCTCTGATCAGGCATCTACAGCTAATTGCACGTGCAACATGTGCAACATCTGTGATTATGTTCCTGCTAAAAGCAAAGTGGATCTGTTGATGTGATCTCAGGGCAATTGAAACCATCTATGCCAAGGAGCTATGGCCGAGGCCATGCCGCTCTGATGTAACTTGCTCCTGGATATTTCTGCGAGTCGTGGACCTCGTGGACACTGTGAACCACGTCAGTCAGCTACGATTACAGCCTGACACGGGCAATTAGCAAGATATTCCGACTTCATCGGAAAAGTATTAAAGTGTAATTAAAGAACATGTTCTTGCAACCGCCCCGTCAGATCAAAAGTGCTTATAGGCTCGTAATGAAAAGGGAATTCTGGCCTTAGATGAATGTCAAATAAGAAGAGACTTGAGTTCCAAATTACTGAAATGGCCAAGCCAGGTAAATGCGCTAGGATCTAATTATTTATATGCTAATTTCAGCTTCATTTCCAAAAGGTTTTAGGCCTGCTTTGGAAGCGAATACGTAATGAGCGATACGATGTGATGTGATGACATTAGATCATTCATAATGGTAAAATGGATGATACAGTAACTGGAAAGTGTTCCTAAAACACATTCTTTCTTGGTTTCTTTATTTACCTATCTCTCTTTTATTTTATATTTATCTCCCTCACTTTTTCTCTTTCCACTTCTTTTTTCCCATCTCCTCTCACACAATCTTTCTCTTTCTATATACCGGATGAATTTCTAATATATTTTAACCGCATGTTTATTTATCTAATATCCCTCCCGAGCTTGTCCTCCTTTCTCTCCTCTCTTTCTCCCTTTCTCTCTTTCCGTCTCTCTCCCTCTCTCGACAGAAGGAAGAAATTCTAACATATTATCTCTCCCTCTCTCAACAGATGGAAGAAATTCTAACATATTCTCT
Source organism: Lepetodrilus elevatus (assembly GCA_034780755.1). Taxonomy (NCBI): domain Eukaryota; kingdom Metazoa; phylum Mollusca; class Gastropoda; order Lepetellida; family Lepetodrilidae; genus Lepetodrilus; species Lepetodrilus elevatus. The sequence goes on along the minus strand of JAVCKZ010055503.1, from coordinate 13,420 downwards.
CTCTCTCTCGCTCTCTCTCTATCGCTCTCTCTCTCTCTCTCTCAAAATCTCTCTCAAAATTTCATCCTAGGACCAATATTGATTGTTCTCAAAGAAGCCGTTGAGAGTAGTACATGCGATCTCCCTCTATTTGCAGGTAGTGTAATTAAGAGGATGAAATATGACAACACTGCCAGGCCTAACTACAACACCACTTGAAGTTTGAACTCATGTAATTAAAAAAATGACATTAATTACATTTAATAAATCAGTGGTTTAATTACCGAGTCAATATCACCAGTTTTAATACTCCCCATGGGCATTATCTCACGTGTGGTATTAGCATTGGTTTCATAAAAGGTACCGAGTATGACTGTGCTCGCTATCCTCTACTTTAGACATTAAACCAAAATCGGAAAATACAAAAATATTTCTAGCCATATCCTTTTTGGATATAAATTTATCTGTATACAATTTTAACAACTATGAATTAACAAAAGTATTCACGATCCAGATACTCTTCAAGAATTTGCAACAGATATGATTTATGAAGAAGAATAAGACCAGGGTCTTCAAGCCGTTCCAAAATTGGTAGATAGCTTCCCCACAATATATCTTCCGGCCCTTAATTTATTTTGTTGAGTATATATATATGATTATAATCGCATTGAAGTCGCATTACTATACATACAATAGTGCTCCATTAGTATCTATACGCTAACCCGACATCGCAATAATATATGCTTAGATCTTTCATTGATCAGTCGTAGGATGCTATCATATATAGTTAAAAGCTTCCGGTATTTTTCAATTCAGCGCCAATTTTTTTTCTTATTCTTGTCAAGTTTGTGACATATTTCCACGACAATGAAGTATTTAATGCATCGATTTCAGCTAAGTGTTAGGTATGCATAGTACGAGTGCTCTCCGCTTTCATCCGTTGAAGCTAATTAATAATTAAGCCGGGACGCTAGGACTGTTTACAACTACCATTCGACAGATCGTTACGAATCCGCAGTGTAGTCCTTCGCCTGTAGGTGGCGACAATATATTTTTAAAAATTTACTGTTTTTTTTAATTATCAACGTAGATTTTTTTGGCTCTTAGTAATGCCAGCACGAAAGTGATACATAATACATCTCGTTAGGTATTTGTAGAACAGTTCATCTATGCCATCATCTTGATCGTATCGATCCATGTTTTGGATATAATGGTGTGTGTATTTGTGAAACTGCACAAACAGATATCGGCATATCACATTGGCGTACAGGCGATAGATATATGTCCCTGTTTGTTGTATGTCATAGTGACACTTCATGTGGATTATTCATGAATGCGAACCTACATGGATGTTAAAATAAGTGATAACAGATTTACACGATTATTGTAAATGTGTATATAGTCCCACATATTATCGATAAAATATAATGATGCATGGAAAAACATTTATGTGAATGATTTAATCACATATCAATATTTTATGCTATTCATACTGTGCTGCCAGATACCTAGATGAGATTTATACCTGTGTATTTATTCTGAAAAAAATAATAAATGGATTAAAGCAAGGATTTTTAAAGGTCCCTACCTCTTTTCCTTGAGTGTTTCTTTACAATGTTGTTTCCTGGGCTCCCTGTGTCGCTGTGGCTGCCGCTAGTCGGGCTGGGGTCTTCTTCTGTTGAACACAACATAAGCCAGAAATGAGACGTTAGCCATGAGACGTATGAGACTCGAACCACTTAATAAATGCCATATTATCGCGCTGTTCTTGGACTACCTAGCCTGCTATGACAGATAGGAGCGTCGCCCCACCGTGCCCACCTCGCAAACTCGGACAGTGGGCTGCGACAAGGCGATGCTCTTCGCCCGGGGCTTTCTCCACTATTCACACAAGAAACACGGTCCTTTTGTCACTAGCTGGGTAACAACGCTCTTTAGTTTTAACCTGTTGGTAATTAATCAGAACAGGTATATGCGGCTCCGTGGCTCGCTATCGCCGTGTATGTATGTGTGTGCGTGTCTGCCGGACGTGTGACAGATCGGCGAGATTCTACCAGACTTTTAGAATTATTTGTCAAGAAGGATGGCTAAGAGTCTAGATCATTTAATAACACGTAGAGCTGATACCACGACATGGGAACCTCACGGGTTAACAATTCTACTATGATGAGAACTGTAATTCGACGACATCAATCACCATCATGCATGTCATTAAATATAATTATTGCAATGTACAGATAAGACAGATGTATCGTACATGGTAATTTATATTAGACCAAAACAGCATACCATATTATGGAATAACGATAGCAAAATGTAATTAATTCATACACATATACATATCGTGTATTGCCCTATATTTGGCAACAGACGGATAATGTTCGACCCCTGCGTCGATGCTTGATAGAATGTTCATATCATCACCTCGTTGTCCAACATGAATATCTGTTCAAATATTCATATGCACACAGCCTATAATAGACGTACTACAGGGAACACATTCAACAAACACTACCAGGAATACCCGCTGATATTATGTAATCAGATTGAGTTGGATCTTATTTACACTATTTCCGTATTATATGAACTTGATGGCCAATTCTGCCATATCAAAAGATATTGACGTACGCACTTCGCTTGATTTAGTCACCTGTCACCTGATTTTGTTCTTAATCAGTGGTTAATATGTATGCATAACAATAAAACACATGCTGCCATATAAATAAGTCGGGCATTATACGATGACAATTTTTTTTGTTATGTATTATATATTTTATATTAAATTAAAAATGTAAATAAAAAGAGATTACAAATAAAAATAAACATAAAAATGAAATGCAACATTTATTTATTCATGAAATTCATACTAAAATTGTGATACTGTGATGCTACAAGAAGCTACATTTTGAATTGCTTCCTGGTAATAAAAAAGTATGTAATATTTGTTCGACAAGCTACAGCCAGTTTCATAACGCTACTGACAACATACAACTCTGTCATTCTTATCCACTTGAAAGGATATGAAAATGATTTTTATTGAAATCACAAATTAATCCAGCTGGATAAGAGAGGAAATGACGCCGAAAAATTAATAGTCACCTAATGAGTGAATCTGCATTTTGGTAAGGCAGCCATATAAAATGTTCATCCCTTATCGTGAACACTACCAAGATAACAGTATCCATTTGGACAGGCAAAGACCACCAGTTAGAAGGAAACGATAAAATATTGCGCGCTTCGTTATTCAGGGGATTTAGGTATAATTACAGTCGACTTAGCAAGCGAAATGTTGCAAATGCATGAGTTGGAAAGTGGGATATCGCTAAATCCTGTTTGTCAATTAGCACCGGCGAGCTCCGAAGACGAACTGGAACCTCTACTGGCCCAGCGAGAAGACCATAGCATAACAGGCGGCCGTCCCTTTGCTGGCTTCTCGTGATTTCTATCGTTCTAATTTATTGATGTCGTGAGATCTTAAAGACGGTGTTTTCTCTGTTTTCCCCGTTGGCAAGTATTTGCTATTCATTACAATTTCGACACTTCTGCGAGGGAAGACTTAGAGGAATTTTTGCCACGGCACTTGTGAGACTATTGCGATGATATCGCGAATTGAAACCTTTCCAAAACAAACGCGAATATTACACGTATTTTTCTCTCCAACCATGTCCAAAACAACACATTCATACGACAGAATTCTTTAGAATAGACGTCTATGTCCACGTATTGTTTCTAGCATGGTATGGGAAATAAACAGGGAGGTTGTGTATGGGAATGGGGATTTTGTTGCCGGTTTGAAAGCGAGGAAAAACTGGTTGTTTTCGCTAACACCGTGGAACCCTGCTGTTATCGGCGTTTAATGTACCTCAACACCTGTCGCCTTTTAACACGCGCTGAGGAGTCGCTACAATTATTTTTGGAATAATTTTATTACAGTATTGTGTTGCAATACAGTCGATAGGTTATCTGATCGATGACATGCTTGTGTAAAAATATCTACCTCGCCCGTTGGTTCAGGATAAATATAAAATGTGGTTATTAAATCAAATAGAACTAGCCATATTTATTATTTTATGTAACATATTTAAAATGTTTAAATATGTTTATTTTACAATATTTACGGAATAACAACGATGACGTTAGTAGTTATCTCCGTCGGTTGAAATGTATTAAAATGATTTCCTCACATCGATATCATGTCGATTTTCCAAATATTTTCAATATTTATGTTTGGATTCATATTTCATATTAATTCCCATAAAAGTATATAAACCGCAAAACAATTAAGAGATCATCGTTTGGAATAACAATGATAGTATTACATATACCCTTCATGTAATGAATTATTAGATACTTTACATAACACAAGTATTAAGAATCATGTTATTCCCAACTATTATATTCCATGTAGAGTCAGGTTAAATATTCACATTTATATTTTCTCGTTTAATGAAAAACAACAATTGCTTGCGTATGTAAATATTGTCAATTCATTTCCAACTTAACATCCGTGAAATACATGCTAATGCTTTGTCGTATATTAATGTATAATGCTGGTTTATTATTTGTAATATATTTAGTATGCGCCGCAGCGAGATAATAATGTATAGTAACAATACTAGTATTAGTATTAGTAATAATAATGATAATAATAATTGTAAAACACATTAAAAATATTATTAATAAAAACAACATCATACTATTTTAGTATTAACACATTAAATGATCTAATGTTAATTACCTGGTAATATTGCCTACCATAGAAATTCAAGAATATTTCACTAACGATGTGCGTTATCACCCGGGCTATTAGGAACTAATTGACATTAAACTCATCACAACAATTAATACCGTCATAACTATCGTTTTCATAATGACAATATATCACAAAAATAAACCTAAATTTGTTATGCGACAAATATCCCATATTATGCGAACATGAATGCGAAAATTATCGCAATAAAACGAGGACTATATTGTGACGCGCACACACTACCGGTCGTTCAGTAATGTAAAGATTAATTCAGTGGTTAAACGTAAAAGCGGTACTATTTACCTTTTGCTGGCATACTGGTGTCGAACCGTGGACTATCCAGTTTGCTTGTGGAAAATTGTCGTCTGCTTTTTAAACACTTGTTCCTGCTTTCTCTCTCAGCAGAGGACACGCTCACCGTCTGGCCATAGACTGTCGTGGGTAGGGCGACACGCTATGGAAGTCTGTGGAAGAAAAACACTCGTCATTTACCCGTGGAGAGAAAAAAACTTCCAGTTCGCTCTGTCGTATATATGATGTCACTCGGAATGACGAAGGCCTTGGGTAGAAATCTAAAACCACAACATCACTGCCACTTCTAATCTCTCATAATAAAACATGGCGGTCCGGGGGATCTCTTCCGTCACTACGGCTAAGAAACACAGCTGATGCTCAGAGTGAGACACGGAGTTTGTCATACATACGAGGTTCGGGATAATTTGGGTCTCAAACTTGCAAGGGTTTCGGGTGTCCGGGTCTCTCAGCAGTAACCTAGACCAATCTCGGACTCCGGGTCCCATGTAACGAGTCCTTCTCACACGCTAAGCCTCCTAGGACCGTAAGCTCTCTCAATGCTTATAATTAGAGGATTATGGCAACAATTTGTTGCCGGTAAAGCCGTGCTGGCAGGAACGATGTTGTGCAATTTAGTACGAACAGGGAACTCACAGCATTTCGAATTAAGATTATCACTTACAATCGTTCGCCTTAGAATCCATGTATGTAAGACTGGCTGCATAACAATGTCATACGGCGAAAACTAGTCATTCACTTCACAACAGGTGAAAAAAAAAGAACGTAAATACGGTACGTTGAGTTGTCCATAGAATGATCGCGTGTTGTCCAGTATAAACGCTCTGAAGATGCCACACTGTGAAGGAGGGAGCGAGAGAGGGAGGGGGGAGAAACCAGCTCGAGTGTGTCCCCTTGTTATGCTTCCATCACGTGGACGTGACACTATAGCACCTCGACGTGACTTGTCATACACCGCGTAGTAGATTCATACATCCCAGACGCGACAAATCTCATCTTATCCTTTTTCTCTATCTCTATTTCCACTACGGTACAAGAGCGATACGTGTTTACTGTGGATCTACGCGCGCGTGCACTACACCCGTTGTAGATCATATAGTATCACCTCCATATAGAAAAATAGCAGGCTAGAAGGTGTCTCAGAGGCTCGCCCCATACCCTCTGATTTGATTGGTCGAGCTATATCGCTAGCTCCGACGGAAAGCAGCGAGGCATGGCCGACCAATCGTCCACGCTCCGAGGCAGTTACTGAATGGAACTCCGTACAACTCGTATAGTGAACTCATATCTATAGTCAACGACAATTTCTATATATCCAAGAAAGAAAAAGTAATCTCATTTGAAAGATAGTTTTGATTTAAGTAGAATCGTAATTAAATAGGAGGATTTTTTTCCTTTTTCTAATTTTAATGCGTTTTGTATCGTGTGACATTTAGAGTCTTGTTTTCAATTCGGGATTTCATTCCCGCGGCTGTTAAATACAGAAAACAGCTATGGCAATGAACAAATTGACATAGACGCTTGACTCTGTTTGTTGACTTCACTGATACTATCGCTATCAATGTATGCTTGACGTATTGAACTGGACAGTTCGATTGTTAGCGTAGTGTATAGGTATTGCACATAGCTCATTCAGAGACGCTGTTATACTAGCTAAATACATAGCGCATCCCGTTGATTTCCAATATTCACTACTAGAATACCGCAAGGATTCGAGAACACGGACTTGCGCTTGCTACCAATGATCGCGGTATAAATACCACTTCCATCAGATCAAAATACACCGGGAAACTAATTACAGACGTAATATATATACTGAAAAATTCTATAATTTCAGGTTATTGTCGTACGCAGCAATATATCACATTTTGTGCATTAAAACTCATAAAAACGCACAGCCAGCGACTTCATGATAGAGTATCAATGAGGTAGTTTGCGAGAGCGGCTATAAAATGTTCTGGTAGACCCACAGTAATGAACATCACAGGTCATCATTATGGAAGACATGCCAGTGGATTGCACCTAAGCTACCTACAAAAACTATGATGTATTTCAGCAATGCTTGTCATTGAACAATCAACTCGGTCTCGCCCGGCTATAATCTGCACCCGTAATTAGCAATAAAATCCGGGGAAACAGACCGAACAACCACCTATGAATACCAATCGTGATAGTTTGAAATGCAGATGAAACATTTGTATGGCAACACTGCAGCGTCCATATGCAAATGAATGCTATCGATTGGTCGTCCAATCAATCAACGGCATTGATCGGCATTGTTATGACGTGGCCGTCGACGCTGCACGACATGCACGTGCTGAAATCGCGTCCGCCGTTAGCACTTTCTGCTGGGTAAATACATTTGCTTATTGGACATCTTTAATAATGAAGGATTTTGTGTTCTAATATGAAATCGAATTGATACGGAATTTATTGCACGTTTGGAATCACAAATTGATATTGATATCGTATCATTTGTTTGGCTTTTTCGATTTAGTGTTGAGAGATATTGGTCGTCACTTGATATTTGTAGAAATGTTAATAGATTCCAAAAGTTACATCATACAATAACGCATTTCGTTCATCAAATGTTTTAAATATTTCACTTTGAAATCAACGTGATGATATATTCGTGAACATATGAAGAGATTAACATGCACAATCTTCTGTTGTATCAATCTCATTGTAATAATATAATATTACAAACAAATATATGTGTAAAACCACATAACCATGCGCATTAACACAAATGCAAGCATTCTACATAAGTATATGGACTTATTAATGTACATGTATATATATAACATTAGAACATACAAATAAGTTGATACAAAAAGCTTGATCCAAAAAATATAGCGTAAAATCGTAACAGTTTGATACTGTATAGTTATTAACTCTACTAAATACCTAGCAGTTAATTGATAAGCCTGGAAGAGCGCTACCATCCGCGATTCTTTTCGTGACAATGTATTAAGAGATATAAGTGGGTGGGATACCAGATTAACAGATATAAATGGATGGATTAAGTCCATGTTATACGCAAATCGTACAATTTGACGATTTTATGCTTCGAATGACTATCTAAACCGACCGAGTGTTTTTACAAAGATGTCGATATATATCTACTTAAATAGTACTTCAGACGGTTCATGCACTTATTGACGAAATACGAACTGTTGACACGCGAACAATGAAACCATTGTTATAAGAAATATTTGGAGTATATTATTATTTGTCTGTATTGTGGTTTAATATTGTTTGTCTGGTTGCGTTTGTGTAATTTACGTTAACATGTTTGTGTTCACAATTTTGTTAAGATAAAAGAATCCGTACCGGGTATTAACATAATTTTGTGGATATTTATTTTGTAATTCCCAATGGAAATACGAGCATACAGTTATGTATATTAAATTGGGAATGATAAACTGATATATCCATATTGATATTTCTTAGACATTCAACTTAATTTTATTTCAGACATATATTGAATTATTATGTATAAAAACAAACATATCATAATTTTTAATAGTTGTTAAACAACTAACGTCATAACAATTCTTAATTAGTTAACTTCATTCTCAAAAAAACATTCTCTTCACAGCTCAAATAATACAAAATAAAATTCATCTGATTCCGCCCATCACATTTGAATGCTCATGTTTGTTTAACGGCGATGTCTTTGAAAATAGAACCAGAAAAAAATGTTCTCGGTAATTAGAGTGTAACGTTTCATGTTGAAAGTAGATGCGATTAGCACCCTGCAATAAACCGTCACTTGTCTTTCTGTTTTAAATTACAAAACTCTCAGGAATTATTGGTTTTAAAGTCCCCTGTATTATTTTTGTAACCAACCCAGGCAATGTACGAGCGACGGAGGGACACAGCAGATGGGATGGTAGTAAGGATTGTGTTAGGCATGATGCCCTAGGCATAACTCGTCACTAATTTCAACAAACGTGTCAAGTTCTCCTTCTAGCTTGTAGTGAATCATTGCAGAGCAAGTCTCGACAAATTAACTCTTTGTTTTCTTCATCTGATTAGTCCAAAGATATCTACCCCACATTTGCTTTGGAAGCCGCACATTTCTAGTTATCTTTCTATCCCCCAATTTTTTTTAAAGCAACTTTTTGCTTCTTTTTCTTTTATTTGAACAAGGGGGGAAGAGTGGTTTATTGTGTTTGTGCTGCTAAAGAAAGACAGATAAAATGTGTTTGTAATGTAAGGAATTCAAGATTGCTTGAATGATGACGCTTAATACGGAAGGTTTCGTAGATAAAGGGTATTAATGCGAGTATTAAAATTATGATTTCTTTGCCAGTGTATAATGTTCTAATTTTCTTCTACATTGTATGCTGTTCACAATAAATCGTGGAATACAATATATTCATAATACTCCTAGTAATATAATGCATATAAAATAATAATGAGCATATTTCATCTCGTTTGCTTTAATACTTTCTTATAGCATCACCTATACAAACATGACTAATATCTAATATTTCGTTTCTTGACATTCGAGATTGTACTAACATTAAGTACGACGATACCTATTTGATTATACTAGTGTATAATAAAACTACATTTTGACCCAGTTTATATACATGTTCTAGTAACTCGCGGGTATATATTATGAGTACAGATGGGTGATTCATATCATTCATCATAGCTTACAGCGATCCCTTCATATTTAAACGATTCATAAAGAGACAAGTCTTATCACCGCTGATAACTATACGAGCCGGAGTTTAGTAGCATCTAGATGACTGATATGCGTCAATTTTACGGATAAAAGGATCGAATAGCTCTCGGGGGTGGCGGTGGATGTGGGGTGGGGTGTAGAGAAACGCTGCGATAGTTAAAATTCGTGACGGAGAAATTCTGAAAGCGCTTCGAGCAAAGGAGAGTTCCTTTTGATATTGAAGAGTTGTCTAGTTTGTCTTGCTCGTCTTGGTGAAGTCTTCTTAATAGCTGCGGTTAAGACACTCGGCGAACACTTAATAGTCTCTGTAGGGGGCTCTTTTAATCGTTGTTACCCTATCCTTCGTATTTGTCGGCTATTTTATAAGACCAAGCAATGTTGGGAACGTTTGTTGTGCATAACGTTATACCGGTTTCACGTAAAACCGCTAAACATGTAAAAAATTTCATTACCTGCATTTTAAAAATAATCTGAAATGTTAGATAAATATTATTTTCCATATATGAAAAGATTTGAACATGGGGTGAATATAATTCGTAGTAGTACTCATGGCATATCTAAGCTGATTAAGTAAATAACGAAAGGCACGGATAGAGACTATTAGTTTAGAGTGATCTCTCGTCAAAATGAGTATCTTCAAAGACGAACTAAAATTTAAAATCCTCAATGGAAAACCTGTCTTCGTATTTCTTTTTTAATTTCCTAGTGACCGAAAGTTTCCATGGTAATATCAAATTGTTCTTTCACGAATAACCTTTATACCCCGAAGGGATTAAGTCATGCAAGTAAACAACACCACCACACATATGGCGAGAAATAATTCTGAATTTGAAATCACAAGAAATGAGAAAAACATGAATGAATTTCAGTGAACACGATTTTATACACGACGCGATTTGTGAAGTAAACGTGTCGTACTGAACAGCGGTGCCAATTTACGGCACTACGGTTACTCCGTCAATTAGGTGATATATTTAAACTACCTGATTAGGTTCCATGACAGGATTCTAGTTGAAGGAATTGTAAGAGATAGTGGAATTAATATACCCATATTTTATACATCACGACTGATTAACTATCTGGTCGAGTGAAGAGGATCCGGCGAGTTATAACTCCTCCCGTCTATAAAACTCTCCTGAGTTGCATTCGACTTTTGTGTGCATGTTCCACCACAGAGACAAGAGAGACCTGTGCATTACACGTTCATGCAAATGAAAACCTTCAAGATCTGCACAATATGTACACATACCTGTGTGAGCAAAAATTGCTCGGCGCTTTATGGGTCAATGGCTAGGCCCCCACTTGTCCGGAAATCTTATGAAGTTCCTTGCAAGTGTGAAATCGACCGATTCACTTGCTAGACAGCCCAATTTTGACGGAACGTTGTCAACTATGCAGAGTGGGAGAGGAAGAACGAACCACACAGATTCCGATTCCTGGAGATTCCGTGATTGCTGGGGCTATTGTAGATATGTGTCCGAATCCAAGATAGGTATTTTTTTTATGGTATGCGGAACAATTCTCGGAGTCTTGTCGTGGAAGAAAGACGTGATCAGTTGATGCAGAAAACTAGTCAAGTGTTAAACCGTAACACCATCCAAGCAGCATTGCCATCGTTTAGCATAAGCTCCAGTAGGCTTTCGGATAGTCTTTCGTTTCACCGAGTCTCTGCCTAACCTCCAAAACACATGTTTAATAAAATCATACTAAAGGCGGGGCCTGCTTTGCCTCGCGAGTAGCAATCGAACGAATAGAAGTAGGCGGAGCTATTTCCCAGAACAGAAGAAATGACGATATGTAAGCGAGCAGCGCAGTGACATTATAGACCTCGTCAAGAGGAATCAACGAGTCGGTTCAGCCGCGCGGCGAATCCGGGGCTCATTTACATAATCGGGGCGGAGCTACGGCGCTGGAGAGCCAGCCAATGGCACGCCGCGGACGACAACAGACCGGGCCTACTTTTTCCAAGAACGACTCTCGGCGGTGTGATCGCGTTTCAGGCAATTACATGGACCTGTCAATCAACTGTCAGTGTGACAGTTGTCGGAGAATGGAATCATCTAAACGCCTGCCGATGATCTGATCATTCTATGCTATTGTCGTAAACATTACCATAAACATTAATTGAAGAATAACCTTAATAGCGCGGACCTGTTTTAGACTGGGTTTCAGCTTACCTCCAATCGGTACGGAGTTCAATAGATACTAAAACTGGCGTAACAGAAGAGGGGCGCATGTAAGAATAGACATCGTTTATCTCTAAACACTGTGACTACAGAAAATTCCACCCGTGTCTAGCTCAGACACAATAGAGGTCTTACAGACGCTGTAGATACCCCGAAGGGACGGACTGAACATTCAGGGAGAAAATACTCGCTTTGTTGTGGACACAGGCGTACTCTGAACCCACCCGGAACTCGCATCGGGTTATTTTTTTCATATTTTCTTTCGACGGAGCACGTTACAAGATTCAACAGCCAGAAAGCGAACCGTCGTAACATGGTTCCTCAACATTGGCCTCACAACAGTTGACGAGTTTTCGCGATATTCTATCCTGCTATTATCCGTGAACCTGGAACACCATCGCGTGGTGTTAGTGTCCACACTCACATGGAGCTATTCGTGTAATTCTTCCGGTGGACATAGTCCACTCGCTGTGGTCAAAACCATAATTATCGGGTTAGAAATGCTACCCATTCATTAACTACCGCCCTAGTCATTGGAACAAATCGGACATATTCAAAGTCTCAATACTAGGGAGGTAATCTCTGCATTCCGGGATGATTTAAGACTCGTGGAACCATTAATTTTGGTAAATTTCCCATGTTCATTATACTTGACCCCCGACTAAGCGCTGTGCACGGTGGGTGAAGGGCAGGCAAACTGCAAATTACTTAGCAGTCGTCAGCCACACGTGGAACTAAGTAAGATGTATTCATACGCATTGGGGTGGTGAAAAGTTATTGCTTTTTTTTATTGTTTATTTTTTAAAACATTATTTTGCTGTGGACCGTTGTTGCTTATTTCGACGATGCATTAAGTGACAAGTGGTCTTATGTATATTATTTATATTATTGATGTGTCAGAATATATGTAATACACAGAGAAATAGTAACTACCCTTCTCAGCTTAATTCTATCTACCTCTTTCTATCACATCTCTCTCTCTCTCTCTCTCGCTCTCTCTCTCTCTCTCTCTCGCTCGCTCTCTCTCTCTCTCTCTCTCTCTCTCTCTCTCTCTCTCTCTCTCTGTGTCCCTTCCTATATCTTCCTCCCTCCCCCTCTCTCACTCTGTGACTGTCTGCCTCACAGTTCGGTATAATAAAAAATCACTTATTGAAATGAAAAAAAGGAAAGTAATATAGCACTCCGTTATGATTGTCACATACTCAAACTACGGTTTGTACAGAACTCTCACATTGTTTCATACTAACGGACAAACATAAACCGATAAATTATAAGCTATGGAGATGCTTCAAAATGTGAATATATATGCGTCTTTATAGCTATCGTCCATGTAGGCCTACATGAGACAAGTTTACGTATTGCAAAGTGTATACTAGTAACGATATAGTTATACACTCAACTACTTATAACGAGTAAGGTCTCACACACACACACACACACACACACACACACACACACACACACACACACACACACACACACACACACACACAC
>JAVCKZ010055492.1:0-16633 GCA_034780755.1 Lepetodrilus elevatus | reverse complement strand
TTTACCACTACCTTAACTGCTCTCTTAGCGCCTAAGGGACCATAACTTTAAGAGAGTTTCGAGAAACGATACCCTGGATGGTACCCACAACACTAAAGAAGAACAATGCGTGGCAGGTAAAAGGTAGAGAACAACTGGCATCTGTCTGCAGTGTAATGTTTGCATTTGTACAGCAGTCATTTGTGTACAATGACCATATGCACACACAGTGGTCAAGTGTTTGTACATTAACCAAAGAAATCATATATACAAAGTGATGAAATCTAACGAGAAGACATTTCATGCACAAGTCCTTCCAGCAACAACAAATACACTAAATTTGACATACAATTGAAATGTGGCACTATGCGTCACTATGACAACATTGATTCTACGGCGTGGAGAAAATGAGGGAGAAATTAATGCTTTATCTGACAGCAATATTCGATATCGGCGACTAACATATACAGGAGCAGGAAGCAACACGTTATAACAGGCTTGAGGAATCTCCACACCACGACCCATCAGGAAATCTTGCCCATCAAAATTGACGTTTTCACCGTAACACAGCAAAGATTGACAAGGCTGCCACTCGTAAAATTATAGACACATCGGAAATACCATAAGAGAAAATGTCAACTAGATAATAAAGGATATGAATATCTGAGAGAGATCTATGTCCAAACACAGGCTGTCTTATGTTCATAGTGGTGGTTTCAATGTGTGTTCATATTTATGATTGTGCATTCAGATTTGATTTTTAACATTTTCCAATTTATTGGTAATGGTACCAACATGTTTGACTCCAGTAACTTTACCAATATATCAGATACTAGACAAATTACTTATATGTCATATACTAGTAATACCACTGACAAATTAACATTAAAAATATGAACAAATAACATTATTAAACACTACTTTAAATTAATATCCGTTTAAGTCTGCAATTTGAGAATGCTGGTGGTATAGGCATTATTATTATTATATTATTATTATTATTATTATTATTATTATTATTATTATTATTGTCATTATTATTATTAATAGATAGTTTTCCAATAAATGCCTGGTAATAATAAAACAATTCTATTCAACAGATCATGCAGAAATATTCAGGAAATAACCCAAACAACATATTAAACTTGCACATCAACCTGTTTATATTCTCGTACAATTGTTATGACCATCATTCGGTGGGTCAAACAGTGTTGAAAATATTGATCCAAATTCTCAACTCTCTAACTAAGTATAGCCTTGAGAAACGGAGGAAAATGTCCGACATATGGAAATCAGCGAGATCTCCCCGTGGGCTTATCTTCCTGGATGAACGTAGGTCCACTGATTTTGTCTTTCCAATATGTTCTGCCACCCACTCATGAAGAAGAAGTCAGCTTAGCAGAAGAATAGACAGATAGTTACAAGTCTAAATATAAAGAAATACCCGCGAGACCAGGTCACTTGGACATTAACCATTTAAATGCTGTGATGCAGTTGTGCGCAGTAGTCTGGCCATATAAACAAATATATATATATATAAATAAAAACTTCATTTTGTAAAAACAGAAATGGGTTTAAATATTTGCTTTGATTTGAAAATACTAATGAAACTGTAAGGTTAAATTAAAACTGCGGTGTAGATGATTGTGTGGATGATGATGATGATGATGATGATGATGATGATGATGATGATGATAAATCATATTAAAAATTCTGCTACTGTAAAATTAGCTGACAACAGTTAACAATAACATTATCCTGGCCATACAGCGATGAATCTGCCTCTGCTGACGTTTGCGAGACAACAATGATAAAGTGCATGCGGCTGTATAGGTATAATTCTCAACACCATTACATTATACTCTGATAAACGACTGCTGCTTGGACTAATGTCGACCACATTCCGGTAAGCCACGTCTGAACTTCCAACCCAACTTCGGCTCAATCGCACCGATTCCATAGACAATCTGATGTCAGACACATATGCATGTGCTACGTCTGGGGGCAAACGACCGACTTCCTACTCAGCAAGCACCGCAACTCCGCAGTTAAGAAAATTAGGATGTGATCCGCTCTTTAATCCTTGATCCAATCTGGCACCCCGAGACGGTCCCATCTCCCTCGTTAGATCTATTCTGCTGCCATTATCAGACATCACACATCACACATCACACAGTCACACTGAGGTTGTGGCTATGTCTACGCGGCAATCACACGATGATTGTGACATTCCGATGATTGTGACATTCCGATGTCGATAGACCAATGTATTACAGGACAGACGTAGAGGACTTTTATTATCATAATCGAAGCTGGGAAGTGGGTCTTACGAAAACAGAGAAACATATTACTATTTATGTAATATCATCTATTTTATAAATACAGTTATTTAAATAACTTCTGTTTGAAATTTACAAGGTTCCAACACTTGATCTTAATTGTAGAACATAAACTAGGCCCGCAGATAGAAATCACAAGAATCTATCTGATTTTAATATTTAGATAACTTTGTTCCTTATGAAGACTTACGAAGTGTTCCATCCTCATTGATATCAAACTTTTAAATAAAACACCAACAACAAAATACACTGGTAAATATATTCCTCAATCTGCAGAAGTAAAATTCTTAGTTTTAATATGTTTATTTTTCTTCTCACTGACGTGCATAGTAGCCAAAACACATCAAATATAAGTGCTAACTTATGTGTAAAATACTCGTAGTCATGTAGCAAGAACCATGAATGCCAAAATAATATATTACTATATAAACTGCACCCTGACAGAAAATAACAGGCATACAGCTGTACATTTTTACATAAGCATATTGCCTAGTGCCAAATGTTCAACGTGTAGTAGAATATACAATACAGAGTAATCTCGAAGATGACACTATAGGAATTCAGCACCATCCCCCACCTTGATGAAGCCATATAGCTTAGAGCTCCACCATTAATGACTATGTTGACAATAAGTGACTGCGAACACTAAACCGTGGAACAAAGCATTGACAAGCTTTCCACACCAACACCACCACAAAGAGGATCAATTCCGCCGGAATACCTGGGTTCCACCATCTATACCTCAGCGTCTACCTCCAGCCTTAGATTAGCAGACATTGATTTGCCTGGAGAAACTTGAAACCAAACAAACGATAACGCATTCGACAAACATTAATTCTACTCACGGATTCCTGGTTTGTGATGTGAGAAGATTCAGCACAGGTGGGATGTTGGGAGGCTGGGGGGTGGAGGGGGGACAGGGAGGGGCGGGGGAGGACTCACCTACAGAAGCAGGTATCGTAGACACTCTTGACGCACCCCATCCACAGGTCGTCATCTTGTCCACCTCGGTGACATCGTCCAGGGATGTCCAGGCCGGACACCAACACCCGGCCACGTCGCGCCGATCAACAAACGTCGATCGCTTCTCAAATGAAGCATAGAATTAATTGATATGCCGGCCCTTTATCTAGCAGCACACACACCGAGACACACAGAGAGAAAGTAGGCTTCACCCCTACTCCACGACAATCCTCGCTGGTGTGTGTAGTCGCGGCGTTGTCGTGGCCATTGTGCACAAATGTATTCCGCGGGGAATTGTGCACACACAGCTTGGCAATATGGTCTGGAGCACTGCACACAGCTGGCTAACTAGAAGGACCCGGGCTAACTACACGGAGAACCCGGGCTAATGCTGATCTCAGGGCAGAACCACACACTTCCAAACCGTATCCTCGCCCTTAATGCGAGACAACTGACCATTACCCCGTAGAGAAGCGAAACATATTGAACTAACCCGGTCAGTGGAGATTGTTGACCGCAATCTCCAAGCGTTCTCAAAATAAAGCAAATAGCCAGATCGAGTGGCTTTGAAAGAAAGTCCATTTTCCCCTCCTCATGGAGTCATCGGGGTGTGTACAGCGTTGAATCATTTCCCGTAAGTCGATGAAAAGGATAAAGTGTTATAACTGGCCGCGTGGATGAATACATTGGAAGGTGACACTTTTGTTGCTCCTGGTGAAGATGGCTTCTCAGGGTGATATCATCAAGCAATTAAGCTACCTTCCACACAACTATTTACAAACAATAATGATAAACTGACCTCTAATTGAACTCTAGAATGAGCAGCAAGCCCCATAAGTAATCACTACATCCCCTGAAGGCAGGGTTAGGGTTAGGGTTAAATAGGTAGTCATCATTCTTGACTTCTTTTCCATGTTCATTTTAATTGTAAATTAAGTGTTTTCCCTCTGGGCATTGCAACAATGGTGATGGTCTTTGGCATCAATTTTATTGAAAATCATTTACGTTAATCTTACAATGGCTAGTTCTACTCAACAAGGGACAAACCACCAAAATAAGCAGTGTACAGTAGGGGCCATTGAATTTAAATTCAGCAATCTTGAATAAAACAGTTTTTCATAAATAGTTTTTGATGATCAGCTACCGATTGGCTTAAAACTTAACAACAGACTCAAAATGGTTCAGCTTATATACGGTAATCACTTATGATAAAACTGTCCTGAATAATACATTGATTTCATCGCGGGGATTATCTGCAAACTTATTTGAGTTTGTTTAAAGATCGGACCACAATAAAGTGTGATTAATACCTAGCATTATAAATAGAACAAAGTGCCATATTTCATCCCGTGACATAAAACACGACATTTCCAATAATCAAGCTGCAATCGATAGTACAGAACGGTTATTCTTTTCATCCACTGTCTCGTTCGGACATCAATATTTCATACCTGCAGCATAGACCTAAGCTTTCACAGTCTTTCAGAACTCTCTGTGCATTGTTGTACATGACGCAGAGCGAGAACGGAGGTAATGTATTACGCCAGGTAGCAGAGTACAGCGCACGCCTCGATGTATACCTCCGTTCTTACACAGCATTACGACTTAATATAAAACAGGCCCCAAAATTCCAGAGTCAGCATAAAATCAATGGTAATTTTATCACACAGCATGAGAAGACTTTCAAATGTTCCGTATTGAAATTGATGAAATACTGCTAAGAGTAGCTGGGGCAATATTAAATATTGATACGATGACGCAAATTCCAACGGCCAAGTAATAAGGAAACACACTTGAATGCTCTCAGTCGGGAATTATTTAACTCGTTTACTTTCAGTTTTCATTTTGATCTGTTCTGTAACATGCAGTTAACGAGCGACATCGACTGTATTGCGTTTGTGTGGCATTTTCAAACTACGATATGGGATGGTCTCAAATGTCGAGTCATTCATCTGTGTTGCAGCTACTCAGTCAAGAAGCCAATAAATGTCTCTGTTTGATTACAAGTACAAATTACTTCTGGTTTGTAGTCAGTCAACACAGGGAATGTCAGAGCATGATAACGGCTCCTCTGAGACAGGCCCCATACAATGGCGCCAACGGTCAACTTTGTTCCTTGTATTGGACACAGACTGAAGAAGCAGACATAAAATCTATATGGAAATGTCGCTGACAGAAGAAGTGAACCAGAAGAACAGCAATTTACCAAGGGAAAGAAATACTGGATAAAACTGACAATGATGGTGCATGTTATCTTCATAGATTAATGTTGCGCAACGTCATCTTCATAGATTAACGTACCGTAACATAATACACTTCATGGGTTAATGTACCACAACAGACTTGAGATATGTTAATGCTAATCAAATAGACTGAACTTGTTCCAATTTACCGATAGTTTTCCTAAATGACATCAATGTACAATTACCCCCGCCTATAAATAGCCGGTGACGTTAAGTGTTGGCGTGGACATACGTCTGTACTGCGTCCATTCCGCCGTTTAAGAGCTCTGTCGTGGACTGATAATCATTATACAACACAGGAACATAATTTAAGATGGAAGGAATTTCCTGGTAGTAAAGAATCAATGTCAATTCAAGTCTCCTTCAGAAGAGAAATAACAGTTGTACTGGCACACTCTTGTATTGATCCATCAGAATTAATTCCTGCCAATTCAAAATTTACGTCACGTCACGGCAAACTGCGTCATGACCCAGGGAATTATCTGTGCCAGCCATTGGAAGACCTGCCTGGATCGGCTGCAGAATTGACCCGAGAGGATGAACGCGTCCAAAACCTTAAACTTGGCGCAGTCAGAAACTGTAGCATGGGTGTCCTGTCAGTGAGTGCACGACTTTCATTATGGCAATAACTGGCAATCATGGCAATCATGGCAATCGAGGCACCCAATGGCCATCACAGCATCAAATGGCAATAATGGCATCAACAGGCAATATCAGCCATTTGGTACCACCAGTTAAATATTAAACCTTGTTACTATCAAGATCATGAATACACAGTCTCTATCTCCATATACCTGGGTGTTATAACATCCATATCAACATGAATAAACACATATACATGTAATATTATCTATACCATCCTGCACCATCATTGTCATTTCCTGATCAGGGATACATTCTCCGTATTTACATGTAGTAATTGTACATGCTGGGGGAAATACTCCCATAAATGTCATCAATTATTTGATACACTTTATGTGGAATGACAATCATTTTGAAGATATAACACTAAAAGATAATTATCCATATTATTTTTACTGAAATATTCATGGAAAAGGAACATTGTACATTTTACATTAAATGTCAATGAAATCTATCAAATATGTATATTTTCACATTTTCATATCTAAAAATATTTCCTATAATTAGCAATCACATTTCCACTATTTTTTATTCAGTGCTCATTAGTAACAGTATGAGAGAATCAACATGCTTGTTATAATAACGTTACATGTGTGTATGTGTGACAGTGTGTGTAATTATTGTTTAATGAACCGCTATTGCAATATAGATACGAGTGCATTTCATGCCATTAAAGCATACACCATTGTTACACTCTCAAATAAGTATTACATATTGTGATTGCTTTATAGTATACATGAAACATTTAGTATACATGCAGTATAACCAACACAGAATGATCTTGTGTTTAGTAGGATGACAACATGTAAATGTATAAGTCAGTAGTTATCAAACCAATGCTGGAAACATGCAGTGCAGCCAACACATGACTACATTATAGGTGATATACAAGTCATCTCACATACAGGGGTGCCCATACAGGTGGTATATGTCATATCATATGAGATTATTATTCGGGTAGTATACATGTCATATCACACTTGGTTATAGTCATACAGAGGCAGGTGTATATTAGTCATCTAGCAACAGACAACCAATTTACCTTTCATTTTCTCTGTGAACCTTATTCAAAGGATGACTACTGAAATAAATAAGTTTGTACATCATTGATTTCCAGCAGGAAAGCGTTTGCCCTTATTTGAATGTCGTGAAATACAAGTAATTCAAGTCATAGTCGGAGACGTTATACCAGTCACACAAAAATACTCAGAAGTATGTAATCAGAGAAATGCAAGTTATATTATATTATATACTCAGAAAAATACAAGATAAAAAGAGAGAAACAGAGACACAGATTGAAAGACATACAAGACATAAACTGCTACAAGGGAGATCTTCAGACTTGAGAATAATAGTTAGACATATATCTAATATATAGACATAATAAATAGTTAAAAATAAATAGACGGAATGAACTGACATAATATACAGTTAGACATACACATACAGAATATGCTTTAATAATTAGACCTATACATGGACAGAATATAATATAGTTAGACATACACAGAGAAACTTAGATACAGACAGACACAGAGATAGACAGACAGACAGAGACAGATATATATATATAATAATAGGAACATATAGACAGAGAGACAAAGACAAATAGGGAACAAATCAACTAAGTCTAATTATAGTTTATATCATATATGGAATTTTCCTGTTTATTTTGTGTGTATATATGAGTTTGTTAATATTTATCAGATGTTAAATGAAGAACAGTAGCAATTCCATCAGTGTTCACTGTAGATGTTGAGATTTATCAAAACACAACAATTAATGAATTCTTAGTTGTTATTGTGGGCCACTTTAATGGCTAAAACCATCTTGGAATCTGAGAGTGATGTGTAATCTTACATTTGTAAAATTACAATGAAAGCAAAGTCCTGTTATTCCCTTCACTGGTTTCAGACACTATCTGGTAACAAAAGGTCAAACAAGGTAAAGGTTCCATATCACACAGTGTCCTCAAAATTGTTCATAAACTTCTAATCAGCCCAAACTAATGGTGAAATCAATTCTAGCCGGTGGCAATTTTGCCGCAAATACGAGTCTTAGCAATTTTACACACCACGACCTCAAAAACAATCGTGCGCGATATTGACGAGTTGGCTTCTCTGTACCCAAGATCGACTCGGACCCTCAACCAATCAATACCAGGAGAAGGTGAAGTGTGTGTTGCCTTATCCAATCAGCATGTTTTGGAGAGAGTAGGGGTACAAGGATCAATTCCTGATTCTCTGCCAATATCAACACATTGCCGCACTGGCCGCAGTCTATAAGAGTTTTCCTCAGTGCGTAAGAACTGTCTGATACAGCACTGGCCGAATCCCGGACTACCAGACAATACACATTAGAACTGTCTGAAATACACATGCACTGCATTAAACATGACATGGTCAAGAACACCGACCAGCATCGTTAGCGGGCCACTCATCCAATATCCCAATAAGTGTGGAATAATTGGCAGTGTGCTCACACATTATCCCCGTAATAGTCCAATGATTGGGGAAGCACTTATTCAATATCTGGACCAGTCTCTCGTTGATTGGAAAGCAAAGACATGCACTGGGATTCAATAGAAATAGCTTGAAATGATGCACAGGGTTTCTATTTAGTCGTATACAGACGATACGTGTAAACATTTCCAATCAAGATCCCAGATTGTCTGCCATAGTGCTACTGAGCACTGAGTGATTTACCCAACATTACCCTAAATTATACGTACTCGTAGGTGGAATACTTTGTTGTTAGATTCTCTGCTGTATTACAAGTAGGTAAGTGGTTCATGTGAACTACGTATGTTACTTCTTGTAACACTGTAACATTTGTTTTACCAGAGTTGGTTACTTGTAATTTTGAAATAAAAATCCTCTGATGAAAACAATATGGCCTAATAGGTTAATTGTTGAATATATTCTTATCATTATACACATTTATAGCGCAAATAATTGAAATGAAAATCCTCTGATGAAAATAATATGACCCAATAATTTCATAATTAAATACATTTATAGCGCTAATATCCAGAATAACTCTTCAAATATGCTTTTAGGAAATGGGGTAAACATTGATATAAGACAGATATTAATTTCCTTCTCTCAGCTGAATAATATGGCATCACTGGTTGCCTTCGGTTGGTATAAGGTTAAATATAATTAAAACTTAAGAGTGTGACATGCTTATGTACGTTTAATGGATTTATTCAAAGAAATATCCCACGCAATCGCAGACTCAGTCTATAGTTTTCTCCCTCATTATTCCTTGTATCAATATTGACCCATATACCAGTGGAGGCAGCGCAGGCTAATCTGTCCGTCACCCGCTCGGACAATACAGTGCATAATACTCCCCTATAAACTACCTCCAAGTGAAACAACAATATCCCCTCATAAACCAGTTGTAAGAGGAATATGGAAATGACGTCGACGCGCCGATGAATGGTGTTCCAATACACAGCGCCCGCACAACAGGCCTCAGACCGCGATCAAAATGAAATGACTCGGGATTTGTTTGACCCACTGGGAAAAATAATGAAATCACTAAAGGAAAGCTACCCCCAGCATAGATAGACTCCTACAGAGAAACGATCGGTGTAGGTGGCGGTATTCACACCCAGACAGGTGCGTGGTGCAAGACTGGTTATATTTAAGTTTAGCATGTTGATCATTGCACATAACGGTTACTGACGCAGGTATTTAAGCTCTGCTCGATTCCACGGCAGCAATTCCAAAGTACTTTAACTGAATGGTTTCTGCGGAATGTTTCCACATCTGGCGCAGACAGTTGTAGCATAAACGCGCAGTTCAGCTGACAACAGCGCAGGGAATAAAACTGGGCATGTGTATGCATGGACATAGGCCTCAGAATCCTTTCTTCTCTTCTCAATAACAAGCCATGTAATGGCAAGACACATTTCAATGAATTCTCAATTTTTATGCAAGATATATTCCAAAAGTTCAATGACGTGGTTGGGGAGTATGTAAACAAGATCATATGACTCAAGGCCATTCAGGGGTTGCACAACTGGGACTCGCATGGGTGAAATTTAACAGGTTATGGCAGCATGAATATAACATCAGTTTGTAGGGGATTATGTACAACACAGGCAGATAATACTACTAATAATGTGCATTGATATGGTGATATATTCCATGCTCAAAGCGCTACATTATAATCCTCCAATCAGTGGATCACTGCATACTCACTTTCCTTCTCAACTTCCTAAGCAGTACACAACCCACCACCATTGCAGGTAATAGAAGGTTGGCATTCATATTTTCATCTAATCCTACCGGGTACCCATTTCCTGCTTGGTGACCAGAAGCATTTTTGAATTAAGCCACTTGTCAAAGGTGACACCACAAGTATTTTTGCTCATGTTTCAGTGTTGAGCAAGAACCAATCCTAGATAATGTCATGATCTCGGCCACCCATCCACACATTGGCTACAATAAACCATGCTTAGCTTCCATCTGGGACAGTTTCTGTGTAATGCACAGGATCACGTGTCCTACGGTTGAAGACTGTCTGTAACACCTGCTTGCCAACATACAGAACACAGGTTGCCACTGTTGCCATGTAGTGATGAAACTTTGGTTAAGATAAACAAAGACGCCCTTGTTTTTCTTCTTGGATTAACCCTTTCCTGCCTGTGCCTAATCCAGCAGGAAGGGGGTTAAGCCCAAATTGTGACAATGTCGAAATATACAGATGTAGGTACATTTGGACAGATGAATGAACAAATGGATCAAGATTGTGCACATTTAAATGTAATTACTGTCCACTACTAAACCGTGAAACGCCATACAAAAGGAATGACATCATAGGAAACTATTTAAAATGTCATGAACACAACAATGATTAAGCCACGACATTAAAAATCAAACTCATAAAATGTTTTGACCAAAACTGCACCAGTGTCAAACATCAATTGAAACATCATCAGAAATCCTATTGATAAAACAAAAACATAGATGTTCTTATTTTAAGGAATATTTCAAATAAACTGTTCTTGTTTTAAGGGATATGTAAAACAAACACTTCTTATTTCAACGGATATGTACAATAAACTGTTCTCATTTTGATCGATATGTACAACAAACTCTTCTCATTTCAAGGGAAATGTAAAATAAATTAGCAGTCCATTTGTACGGTACTTCCAATACATAATAGCGTAGTTTGCCATTAACAAATAGTTGTCCATTAGAAGACATAGACACTAAGTAAAGTCCAAGGAAGTATAGATTATCCGTCCACAGTGAAATTGATGTTGTAAGTCATGATGGTTTAGTGACGGACGTATATCATTACTTTCATGAGAGACGGACAACTCGTATACTGAGTGACAAATAGGTTATGGCGTATACTGCCAATAATGAACTGCAATAAATAAAAGAGTAATAAACGAGTGAAAATAGCTCAGCTTTCTCATATACGAGTACGAGTAGAGATTAAATGAGCGTCGTGACGTCACAACCGCTGTCGACGGTGCGTCATGGCCGTCATTACGTCTGACCTCACAGCGGCATAACGCTTAGTAATAAGACGTCACTGTCAAATAAAAACAAAAGATTTCTGAAACCGCTTGAATAACGACAAAAACTCATTAATGTACACATTACGGTAATCTATGAATCTGGATACGATGACCTACGAGAAAAGTACATCGATAATGTCAAACATTCAACATCCAGGGATATATTCCTCACAGCATGTTGCAAGGCCATCCTCTGAACTATTCCTCGTGGGGATATATTCCCGTTGTATTTTAGGAGTGCTGGCATAATGGTAATAGGCTAAACACCTAATTAATACCAAGTTACCTGCAGAAAGCCTAGAGACGCACGTTTACTTCCTCTTTGATAACTAATGAAATGTTTTAATACGTTTACTGTTATGATGTCAAAATTATCTAAAATAAATGATTTATCGCAAAATCATATTCAATCTGATTAATAGGGTTTCTGCTTATGTTAATTTTTGAAGAGATCTATTCTCACTAAGAAGTTCTTAGCTAAGACGTTTCGAGAATACAGCCTCAGGTGCTTCGACATTAAAATACCCCCCCTAGCTACGGACATGATTCAAAATATTGGGTAATATAATATCGCCAAGAATTGTGTTCTCAAATTTATAGATTGTGGTAGACTGTAGACAGATGTGTGAATAAAAATATTCATTTTCCAATGAGTTCCTGTCAGATTGGCAAACACATCTACTAATCTGTCCGTTGTGATTGACACCAACTAAACACAGACAGTATTCAGGTAGATCTATGACATGGGTAAAAATAATCTCTGAGAATTGTGTTTTCAAAAGTAATCATACATGTTGACAGATTATTGATTGAATTCAACCATGCCTTTCTATCATAATGAATAGCACAGATCATTAGTGATCAGGCCCTCAGATTACCAAACATTTTTTTAGTACAATTTCAAGCTCAACTTATTTATTTTTTTCACAAATCCCCACATAAAATTTGAGCTTGATCATGAAATTGAACTCAATATGTTTCGTAATCTTGGAGCCAGAGATGAACCCAGTTCAACTGTTAATTTCCTTTAGGGCCGTTATAATGTAAAATACAGCACAACCAAGTCACAGTATCACACTGTCAAACAACAGTGTCACACATGACACAACAATGTCACACACATAGCATAATAATGTCACACATATAACACAATGTCACACATATACATACACATACAGCACATCAACATCATACAAATATGAGTGAATGAATTATTGTTTCATGTCACAGCAGGAATCTTTCACACATACGTGACGATCTTACACATATAACACAACATCATACAGAAACACAACACTGTCACACACACATAGTATGTCACACATACACACATAGTATAATGTTACACACAGCATATATAATGTCACACTTGTATATTGCACAACACTGTCACATCTGGCACGACAATGCCTCACATACATGAAAACAATATCACACATACACCTATAATATTATCACACATGCACCAACATACTACCACACATACAACTATATATTGTCATACATATACTAGTATATAAGAAAGTGTGGTACATACCTCTCTTTTGGAGAAGAGACATTGGTAAGGGCTATATAGTTGTTCCGTACACTTCGTAAGCTGGCCAGGATCTGGGCGAAGGGCGTGACTATGAGGTCCTCGGCGTGTCTGGAAGTGAAACACATAGAACTCCGACGTTTATATTTATCACTGGGACCTGCAACCGCTACTTTCCCATTCTTCCGAAAGTTCGGAGAAAGGAACTGAAGTTTTTGCATCATCTGGACAGGTTTGGGAGCACGGAAATTATAAACGCTATTGTTTACATCCTGGCTTATTCCCAAAATGCATGGCGGGAGGTGGCGAGATTCGATGACGGTCGTAGTCGTCGTAGTATTGTTATGGAGGCTAACTGTTGGTATCGCTAATCGTCCCACATCACCAGCCTCTCGTTGACGATAGAGTCGTCGCCATCAGTAAGGCTGCAGACGGAGATAGCGCCACATTTACGTACATCCACGGCCGCGATCAATACGTGATTTTGAGGCTGGTGTGCGTCTCCACAGTCCGACCACCGCAGTCTCGATCCAATTGCGTTCCACTCACGATCGCGACCTGCAGTTAATTCTCCCTTGGCTGAATCCTATCAACAACCTGTAACCACTTACAAATTCAATTTCCAGTGGCTGCCACATCGGAATAGGTACATTTCCAAAAACAGAAAATTTATATATTTCTCAATCCAGCGACGTTAACCCGATTCTGTCGTCAGTTGATGACTGTGTACGGATCGCGGTACTCTGAGGGTTTTTTCAACGCGTACATGGCATTGGTGATCTGAACCTGTCGTAGGTACGAGCACAAGGAACAGTCACACAATGCAGGACTGTCGGTCTCGCTCAGTGTATTGGAGAACGGCGGCCAAACAGTGAATCTCCATAATCTACTATTGAACCAACACAAGAGCCGTCACTACTGACGTACTCCCATTCAAAAAGTTTTTATTCGCAAAGCAGAAGCGGTGCGTATGAAAGCAATTATACTTCCAACCATGCAGACTTTTTAGACATGAGCGGTTCGGTCTCTACGTCAGAAATAACGCGCAGAAAGCTGTATTAATGAACTTTGAACTGCTTGTGCCAGAATAGAAGCATGGGATATTGGTTTGCGTACATCACAGCCCCAGACGAGCAGTCTGAGGGTGTTCACTGGATTGCCAGCTTATAGGTCTTCATTAAGAAATCAGTCGGATTTTCTGCATTTTACCTATACATGGATAAACAAGGAATTCTGTTTCCTTTACCTACATAAAGCGTAATAAACAACTGGTGCTGTTTTACTTTAGCTACATAACTTCGTAAACAAAACGTATAGTCTTCATTAAAAAACAAACTTGGTAAACAACTAGTTCTGACGATTTTACCTAGAAATCTTCATAAACACAAATCTTCATAAACACAAGCATTATTTTATTTTTTACATGGATGTAATAATAGTCTTGTTTTTTATTTGAATATATTAAGCAAAGCTTGCCCGTGCCATTAATTAAGAGCTATGAACTATAAAATAATTTACCAGTATATTTATGGTTAATCAACTTAGCTGATATCATGTAACCATTAATAAAATCAGCCAAGTTGTCTTAGTTGATTAAATTAAAATATACTGGTGAAATATGTTTAATATTAGCTATAGCATTATTTTGAATATTAACTACATGTAAGTTTAATTATAGTAGCTAAATTAAACATTGTAGTGTCTAAAAGTAATTGCAATTACAAAGATCAAATGTATCATTAAAGGCATAATATCACAGATGGTTGACCGATATAGTGGTCTAGCACGATTTTACCTGAAAATAAATGCATTTGTTTTGACTGCACAAGTACTTTATACAACCAGTTACTTATTCCACATATCTCACTAGTTATCAATATTTTAATATTAATATTAATATTTATTAATTAGACAAGATATAGCTTTATTGGTAGGCCTACCAGTGGTCATGAAAAGTTATTTTGACCGTGTTCAATGCTTAGAATTATCCCTCTTATTGAGATTTGACAATACTTTACCAACTTATTAGTCAGGTTTTACTCGGAATGTAAACCGCAATGGAATTTTACTTATGTTACGTACTGAGGTGAAAAAGGGTATTAATTTTGGAGGTACAAAAGGGATTATATATGTATGCTAAGCGCATTTAAATCTACAATTCGATCTAAAACGATCTGTGATAGTATATGCCTTTAAATTACTAGTAGTCATCGATTACGTTAGCATATATGTATACTATAGGTTCTTTCTTTTTCTGCATGGTTTCAACACGACATTTTATCAGTGTATTTATTCTTCATTTCTGTCTGTACATATCTTTCTTTCTCAAAATATCTGCATTTATCTTTCTGCACTGGTCGGTCTGGTTGAAAAGCATGTGCTTTCCATGTCTCCTGCTTGTCACTATACTAGTCTACCGTATTTATCAACATAAATCTGGCAGCTACATAATTATACCAAGCTAAAGAATAACATTTTGTATGTCTCTCACTTCGGAATGTTTAATGTCAATATTAGTGTGTCTGGTGTGGTATTAGACATGTTAGGTACGCGACCTGGCCCCGAGATTACGAAACTTGAAATCTGAGCACAAAAACGTACTCAGACTATGACGTCACATGACGTTTTATGAACATAATTCTGAGTTGAGTACACATTTGTACTCAGAAAAGTTTCGTAATCTCGGGGCCAGGCTTCGAACCCCAACTCCCTCTGCCGACGTTCTAACCACTATGCCACGGCGGTGATCTATTTCTTGTAGTTTACGCTATGCTCACCGGATTGCGCCATTTGTTCTGTGAACACAGATCTGCTGGAACCGGTTCCCACTGATCCATGGCGAGACAGACGCTGGTGCGTTTATCCATACACTGCATGTGGGCACTCCAGCACGTGTAGTATGCCGAGGAACTAGTGTACGACACTACGGCTGCTGGGATCATAGGTGGCCTTCCGCACCCCGGGGGATCTATGGAGGAATGTGGGTAATGGCTGAGTATGTCCGTACGGTTGGGATGCCCCTCCCCTATTCTATCTCTTCTCTCTCCCTCTCCCCCTCTCTCGCTCAGTTTCTCCCTTTCTTTCTCTATGATTTCTCCCTTTCTCTCTATGTCTGTCTCTCGCTCTGTCTTTCGCTCTCTCTCTTCTTTTCTGTCCCTCTCTTTCTTTCTCTCCCTCTCTCTATGTCTGTCTATCTGTCTCGCTATCTGTCTCTATATCTCCCTTCTTTCTCTCTGTCTCTCTTTCTGTCTCTCGCTCTCCGTCTTTCGCTCTCTATCTCCCTCTCTCTCTGTCTGTCTATCTGTATCTATCTTCCTTCCTCTCTCTCTTGCTATATTTCCTTCTCTCTCTCTCTCTCTCTCTCTCTCTCTCTCTCTCTCTCTCTCTCTCT
>JAVCKZ010055481.1:0-16639 GCA_034780755.1 Lepetodrilus elevatus | reverse complement strand
AAAATTTAGGAGCAAATGTTCAGCTTGTTATATGACCGCAAACATGGTCCAAATGGTGTCTTTTATATAGCGGCATATTACGTGACCCACCCCTATGCTGTTATGCGCATGCGCGGACAGTAGTCCCGCGGTTAACACGAAAGAGCTAATGGTTTTTAAAAAAAAAGAAAAAAAGATTTAACATGAAAAACAGTAATTTAGTATCAACAACTGAACATGCACCAAAACAAGTGATCGTTTATCGCGTGCTGGTATTCTACTGTATCTAAGTCTAGGAAGTGCAATGTATTCAGATTCAAGTTCCCGATTATGTAAGGGGTACACTAGATCAGGGTTATACTACTACACTACTTTTTCCTACAGTAGTAGATGACAGAACAGCTTCGAAATAGTTTTGTGCATGTGCGTTAGTTTAACCTTCTGACTGCTGAATAAAAGCAAAGTGTTCTATTTCGGCATGTGATCGGGCAAGTTAACTCACCTTCAGCAGGGAGAGGGTTAACAGTAGCTACAGTAACAAAATTAACATTCTTCCGCTACTCTACTGAACAAATCTTTAAGTAGTATCAATATTATAATTAAATTAATGGACAACAGCATCAGCCTGGGTTCTCACCTGTGTTGCCAGCATGTACTTGAGGCAGTTGTGTTTCCTGACCAGAGATCGGAGGCAATGTGCAGCAGGAATGGGCGCGTCGTGTCCGCACGTGACCACCTCATACTGACGCAAGACCTTGAGCGGGCCGTACAGGATGCTGCCTGGAAACACAATACACATGGCTGGTATATAATAACCATATAGAATATGGATAATTTCTTATTGTATATGTACCATGGTATATAGTTCAGAGTACTGTGTTGAAGCTCTCAAATATACTAGTATATATGCTTTAGTAGATCTACCATATATACCACCCTTGTATCTGCTAAGAGACAATAGCGCCCTTGCAGCTATCTCATATAGTATATACATGGCAATTTGGTACTGACAAGTCTCCTAGTACATGTAGTAGATATGAGAGCTTCGAGAAACAATACCCAGGAGCGATTCATGATTTAAAAAAAGACAAGTACTAGTATTCCAATTCATTATTTTGAACTTTCAGGGTTTCTCCGAACGCGCAATCCTGCGTCCCATACGCAAAAATTGCAAGTTTGGACACACTTTATTAATAAAAATTGTTGATAAGTATATCAACATGCGTCCCCGGGACTCTCAAAAAAATTTGAAACCTAAGTGGAACCCTGTATTATGTATACCGTATATTAAATACTTTCATAATTCTATATGAAATTCTACACAAATGCACAATTTGTAGTCGTACCTTCTAGCATCATGAGCATTCTAAACTGGTAGTTTTCTATATTATTGAATATTACTATTATTAGGACTGAACACAATTCTTAATTCACTTTGCTTCATGTTACTATTTAATATACAGCGTTATTAATATGATGCCAATAATGGTTTCTACTTGCACTCTTAGTATGTTTAGGGAAACTCAGAGCTAGAGAATTAATACAATAGAACTGCGAACATTATCGATATTTTAAATTAAGGAATATGGACCAGTGGCTTGTGTGTGAAGCCAGTCAGGTGCTCGCTTCGGAACAAGCTCCAGGAAACTCGAGTCAAGGACAAGTAATGTTTGTGGGAAACCGGACAAATTAATGGAAAAATTAACCTGAGATGTCATTAAATGAGCTAGACTGGTAAGGCAGTACACAAAAGCTTAGCAAGTGTTGTTGTCTTTATTGCTGATATTGATTTCTCACAAGTATTAATTGCATTTATGTGGTGAGCATTTTTACACTGCATTAAAAAATCACATATTAATTAGTGTACTACATCGGAACTTGTATTGTAACTGTTATTTTTTTCCCATGGTTTGTAAATTATAAGTTATATAGTACTGGATGTCATTCAACATGGGTTAAAGTTAAATCAGAAAAGTTTCACACCCAATTTGAAGAATGAATCAGATTCCTCAAGCCAACTTCTGAAATTTTGTAGAAATCTTCCCCACACAATATCTGCTTGTTTTAGTATGTGTTAGTGGAGGTACAGCTGGACACTGCTGCCAACAGATTGCCTGGTGTCATGTACTGTGATCTTATTATATTGACCATAGCACTGTGCATAATGGCCAGTGTCCACTGTGGTAACATGGTTATAGCTGAATCGTTACCACTGTTACTGGCCAATGCCTATCTGGAGGAACGATCAGGAGGTTCTGTCAGCGTGGAGCTATATGTTCATGTAGTAGATGCATGTTGTACAAGCAATGAGAATTTCATGACAAGGCTCCATTACATGGCAAGAACATCATCCTATAGATAACATGTTGAAGTGTTATTATAAGTTATGTATTTGCAGTGCTTTATTGATTATAGTTTATTTTACTCAGGGCATTGTAATATGCATATAGATACATTTCCCTTATGATGAAAAAAAGTTATGTTATTATTATTATTATTGTTTTTATTATTATTATTATTATTATTATTATTATTTTATTATTATTATTATTATTATTATTATTATTATTATTAGGATCACAAATACAAGTTTTTCAAGGTGTAAAATGTACTTTTACTTTCAAATATTTCATTCATTGATATATATGTCTGCCATCTTTTCTTTTATTCAAGGTATACTACCTAGGGAGTTGAGGTTAAATGAGTGCAATTTTTTTTCAAGGAGTAATACATGTAATAGCTTTTGAACAATATAAATTGTTGGTCAATATAAATTACATATTATTAAATTCATTATTTTCTTTGAAATATTTGGTCTTTTTACAGCAGTATTGGCTTCACTACACTACATGTATAATCATCTACCACAAAACAGCAGCTTTTGGCCAACTTGTCCTCCAACAAACAGTGTGTTACAGACATCCTATTTTCAACATGACCGAACATTGTCATTACAACAACTTAGCTGTTGGGGGAAAATAGAACAGACAAATCAGTTTATCTAATTTTGAGGTAGTGTAATGATGCGAGTTTTTCCACAATTTTGCATGCATCCATTGAAAACTGCTTTCCCCCCCTCTATACTGACCCCTGTCTCCTAATCATTACATCATTTCATGAAACAAGATTGTCCCACATTGCAAATTTCAATATAGTCGGAATGACCTTAATGTTTTTTTCTCAAGAAATTCAATACGGAACATAACTGTAATCAATCCTTGCAAGATTGCAATTTAACTCCAGCAATTGCTGGAACATTAGATTTCTGAAGCAGTTCATTGTGCAGGTTACTGGAAATGCAGTAACAAGACAGGCCTATGTAAGGCTAGGACTGGGAGACAGCTAGAGGCTTCTTCTACCTAGATGATTCTAAACCATTACCTGTATTTAGTCAGTTTTTGTTCTGGAAATGGTAAACCATTACCTGTAACAACCCAGTGTTGTTTTTTGACATTCTAGATCATATATATGTATTACAACCACTGTTGTTTCTGGAAATTCTAAATCTGAAAACACCAAATTTTTAAGTAAGTATCGAAAAAGAAATGTCAGGAGAGTAATCTGAGATTATAACATGTCTATAGATGCATCACTTTACAAAGAATCCTTGCAATGTAATAAGATGTGATTTAATCACTATCACTATGTCCGGACTGATGTTAAAAATGATCAAGATTCTGTTATGAGATTTATGACTAACCATTGGCCTGTGGAGGAATGGCGCCATAGCATATATAAATGCCAGAACATATTTAGTACATTGCTAATACTTGTAAAGTTTTCAGCATTGGATCTCATTAAGAAAATTACTTTTAAAGGATAATGAATTAACATTACCTCTAGTAATTACTAATTAATTATGTATGGTATTTTTTATAAAAACCCAGCCATTGAGTTATGACAGAGAAAGAAGACTGCTGATGCTGTGTATATTGGTGTTGTGTTGCCTTTGTGGTCTTTAAGGACCGGTGCTTCTCCGCCATATGCCAAGTCTATTTCAGACCCCAGACGGAAGCAGTGCAGGTCTTCTTAGCTTGTTGGCTCAACTGATGAACACTCTGTTAGTTTAGTGTTGATACGCTGCACTGTGCAGTACAGGGATGTCAAAGTTATATATCTTGCCACTTACACTCCAGTTATAGAGTTCAGTTTAAAGATTCCGAGCATGAGACATTTAATTACTTTGCTGCTGGGGAGAAAGTGAGGTGACTTTTAGAGATTTGATGTGATGTGATTGTAATTTAGTCCAGGTTAATATATTTCATTAACTTTCAGAGAATACGATGTTGAATTATAAATGATTATTCCAGTGTGTCTATGAAACAGGACCATTGCTGATCCTGGGATTCAAACACGAGTTGCTGGATTGTGAGTCTAATTATGCTCTACCAACTTAAGCCGAAGGGGTAACCCCGCTGGCAGAGACTAGTAGGAATATCTTATAATATCACATCAGTCTACATCTATGAACATGAAAGTGATTACACACTAATGAAAAATGGTAAATATATAGGTATTATACAGTGATAATTCTTCTATCGATTTGTGTGTGTGTACGTGCACGTGTGTGTGTGTGTGTGTGTGTGTGTGTGTGTGTGTGTGTGTGTGTGTGTGTGTGTGTGTGTGTGTGTGTGTGTGTGTTAATTACTTTCTGGATGAAATATGGCCTTGGTCTGTACAAGTGGAACTAGAATTAGTTACAGCTTCATCATCCATTTACTGTCTGCAAACTCTTAAAGTCACCTTCATTTCATGATAAATGACAAGCAAAATATTGTATGACCCTGGTGTATTGCTGCATCACCCCTTTACCAACAGTATGGATGCACCGAGGTTGAAAACTATATTATGTCATATTGACACCTTTGCTTCTGTAACCCTCAATGTTAACCCTATGCATCTATCCTACCCAGTACCATAACCCTTGTCTTCTATCTAATGGCTAAATTGCAATTGTGTGAAGTCGTGTATCTATGTTTGACCGTGACATGTCTAATGACATCTAATTATCCAGGACTGTTCTGGGATTGGGTGTGGCGCAGTCGACAAATGAAATAAATCGAGCAACAGTGTACATCTATTAGCGACTACTGGATGAAACACAGGCTTGCAAGGAAACAACTGTGTGAGATACGATGCCCATCCCTGTTAGTCGTGGCATGGTCCTGGTTCATGTGCAAACGTGTGTTGCTAACTTAATGACCACTGGATTAACCATCTTCCCACTGACGGCAACCAGAGATGCCACAGGATGTTGATGAACCCAACAGGACAACAAATAGGCTTGCAAGGACTCGTGTGTGTCAAATACAACCAGAAGTAGACATATACCCCACCTTAGCAGTGGCCAACCTGTGGTCTCAAGTTATTGAATTGTAAACATCTTCATACACAAAGACAAAGACTTGTCATGTTGGCATCAAAGTTGCATTGGCAATTTGGAACTGTCTATTATCGTAGCTTCAAACAGACTTTCTGTTATTTTTTTGCTCCTCCATTAGAAGGACATCCTGTTTATGTGCAGAATCTGCCATATACTTGAAAGAAAAAACATGCACGTCCATAAGAGCAAGATAATAGGTTAAGAAGGTTACGTTGGGTTATAGATCATTAAACTTTATGTCTGTTGTGTATCTACGGGGAACGTTGTTTATCCTACAAATCCAATTGTATGAAAAGCTGAATATAGAGTTTGTATGTAATATTATTATTATCTTTTGTTGTATACTGTAAATCATAAAATATTAGCGTAATTAATTTAGCG
Source organism: Lepetodrilus elevatus (assembly GCA_034780755.1). Taxonomy (NCBI): domain Eukaryota; kingdom Metazoa; phylum Mollusca; class Gastropoda; order Lepetellida; family Lepetodrilidae; genus Lepetodrilus; species Lepetodrilus elevatus. The sequence continues at coordinate 10,896 of JAVCKZ010055481.1, read as the reverse complement.
ACCGTTGGATTAGTGTCACAAAATGTTAACGAGCTCGTCCATAATAAGTTTTGCGATTTCTTCATATTAGTTTATTTTAAATTGTCAATGTGTAACACTGCTGGTAACAATAGTATCAACAATAACTAATTACATGTGTGTATATAGTCGAATAAAAAATACATTATCTGCATCAAAACAGGACCAGTCTGTTATTTTGCAGAGGGAAATAATTCTAAATAACATCTAATAAAAAATAATTCTATTTTAATTCATTACTATTGGTAATCCAACTATCAGAAAATGACTTAAACCTCGATTTAGTGCCAGACTATTTAATGAAATTCTGACCCCTTAATATTGGATTAGATTAGAACTCATTGAAAGGGTAGAGTCACTGTGTGTATGCAGTCAGTATGCAGCTGGTCTACATGTATATGTTTGTATAACTTCCATGGTATCCATTACCTGTATTCTGTCTCACGACATTTCAGGGTATACACGTAAACTCTGTTGAAGCAAAGTGATAGCTTGTTTCTGCTCTGTTAACCCAATCCATGCTGGTGAGTGAATATGGAGTTTAACGTTGCTGCGGGAATCTTTAACCCATTTGATATGAGGAGACAACTGGAGGTGCTCTAAAGAGCAATGTCTATGGCTAATCCAGCAGGGAGAGGGTTAATAACAACATTTCACTTGGCTATTAAAATTAATACCCAGGTTAGATTCTATTGGTAGTATTTCATAATTAGCAGATCAATTGTAAAATCGGTATTGATATTAGTCATCTAATTAGTTGACATTTTAATTATTAATGAGAATATTGATAATTCTATGTATTGTGGAGGATCAAATATAATGTGGTATTAATGTGTTATTAATGTGTTATTAATGCAATTAAGCACATTATGGTAGAGAAAATTATTTTATGTATATTGATTTGTTAGTTATGTTCATTGAAGCACATTTGTATGTGACATGTTCGTGTTTCGTTTTGTGATGTTAGTAGATATTCGTTGTTGTTTTTATCGTTAAAAAATATGTAAATTACAAAGATGCATTTGCAATCTCCATTGACATTTTTAAGGACACTTTTTAACTTTAATCCTAAACTACAAAATGTGCCAGCTCATGTTCATCTTGAATAGTGAAGATGCACAGATAAAACATTCAAGTATCATGTTCCCAAAGTTGTCGTATACATAACAAAGTTGTTGTATACTGTAAGACATCTTTAGGTCTTAGTGAAGGAAAATTTGACTCTTTCAGGATCATCCACAAAGGTTTAACAATGTCGTTACTTATCTGATAGGTTCGGGAACATTGCCCCAGAGTAGTAAGGATGTGGATGTGTCAACTAGTGTTTACTGTGTCAGTAAGAGTCGTAAGGATTCCTGGATATGTCAACTAGTGTTTACTGTGTCAGTAAGAGTAGTAAGGATGTGGATGTGTCAACTAGTGTTTACTGTGTCAGTAAGAGTAGTAAGGATGTGGATGTGTCAACTAGTGTTTACTGTGTCAGTAGGCCAGACTGAACTCTTCCTAAGTGTCTGCCTGTACAGTACATGTATGTCTTCCTTCCAGACATTAGTGTAGATTCATTCTATGTTGTGACCACCCTGACCTATAGTAAGGAATTGCTGTGTATTTATAGTGAAAGCCATATGTATTTTTTACAATATTGTAGTTTTTTAATATTTCCATTTGTCTTTGATGTGCAAATATCACCAGCTTTAGATTACAGTCTACTGAGGTTTTCAGCACTATGCGTTAATCCCTCGATACTTGGGGCCAGTTCCACAAAATGTTATTAGCGCTCGGTGAGCCGTAGTTCCATATATATCCACGTGTATTATGCATTACGACTCTCGTAGCCCTTGATAGTTTCAGTGGAACGAGACTCTGACCTATATAATTATGCGGTCAATAAAATAAATATTTTTCACCGCGACAATATCACATTCATCAGTCTCATGTACAGATCTTATAGATGGTGGATATCCTTTTGATCTTCCTCGATTCTGTTCAATCGATATATTCTTTGGCAGGTTCAACTGATCAATAGCAGCTTTCTCAATACCGGCGTATGGTAATAGTGTATAAGTGCTCAACTCATGCAGCACCTGGAAATGTGTAATCTCCTTCTTTAACCCCTTTTGGGTCCAAGCATGATTACATTTGAATAACAATTACGCTTTGTGGTTATGTCATGGTGGTCTTATTGGAATTCGACACAAAGTTGGACATGAGAGTGGCAATTCTTTAAAAGTTTGTCGATTAGTGTGTTATGTGTATTAACTCTCGTATATCTTGACAGTATTCCTGGCACGACTTCTAATTATCTCCACGTAAGTACAATTTTGCTGCCAGGAAAATAGCATATTGTATATGCACAGAATAAATGGAATCTTTGAAAGGATATGTCAACGATGTCAAATCCCACCAGGACAACTAAGCCTGGTTGGGAGGCGCTCAATAAATAGCTTACATACCTCCAATGAACATGATGAAGCTCATTTTGGCCGAGATAATGTGGGATTTGTATTAAATGTACATCTCTGGCCTACAGGGATGCTGGAGTGTTGATTAATGTCATTGCGGTTCCCGTGTAAATCACATCTAATGTTCCACAGGCCAGAGAAGAATAGTGCTGTGATAAACAAGTCTTGTGTCCTTATCCCGCGATAATGCGGTGGACTTTTTTCACTTCCTGTCTCACTCGGCCATAGTTATTAGCTTCGACCGTAATTATTCACTCCGCCAGTCTTTAGCGTGACCCCATTTGATCATCCAATCCGAGAACGGTGCAGCCGGTGTGCGCCAACAAGTTGGAATTACTGTTACATGAATCAGTACGCGAATTAACTCGACCAGTCACAACTGTATCGGAATGCTGATAAATAGGAAATGTACTGGTTTTAGCTAGGTGAGGCTGTGTAAGGATGCCATAGTTTGATCTCTGTATACTGGTATATACCAGTAATAGGAGACAGGTGTTGGGAGATGTTCCACATACTCATACAGCAAGACAGAAGTGTAACGGCATTATGACCCAATCTTGAGGATGGTCTAGGTTTCATTTACCTTGCTTTGTATGTTCCACAATATGAACACTGATAAATTCTTTTATTTGAAACTTACTTAATGGGATATTGTAACATTGAAATAAAAACCTAACTATACATTGTTCAGGAGGTACATGCGTATGTGGCTGGATGTGATATCAGATGTTCCTACTGTTCTCACCTAGCAGGGTTACCACTGACTCAGTCGGTAGAGCATTGGACGCACAATCCTGGTTGAACTCACTCTGTTGATTAGGCTTTGGTGATGTTCAGGTCCTGTCAATGTTATTTTAAGCAATATTTGGGTTGGTTTTGGGGGATGATGTTTGGGCTGAACAGACACCTGTACCCATTGCTTGTGGTGCAGCCAGATTGAGACTCATTCAGTAGAGAGTGTTTCTAATCTGAGATCCTAGTTAGAGAGATTGAAAATTGAAATGTGATTGGAGATACATACATACATAGGCTAGACAGCTTCAAGTGAATCTGGGCACACAATTGATCAAACAAGCACCACGTCTCCTACAGATGAAGCCAGACAGTGTTGAACATGACACGTTGTGCTGCCAGCAACAGATTAACATTACACCTATACACGACACTAGCACTACACGAGAAATAGGTACCATAGTAAAAGGATGCTGGTTATACATGGGCTGCCAATACTTTAGCTTTGGTTATACATGGGATGCTGATACATTTGCTGTAGTTATACAGGGCCTGCCACATTTGCTGTAGTTATACAGGGTCTGGGCTGCCGATATATTAGTTGTGGTTATACATGGCCTACCAATATATTTGTTGTGGTCATACATGGCCTGCCAATATGTTAGCTACAGTTATACGGGGCCTGCCAATATGTTAGCTACAGTTATGCATGGGCCTACCAATATATTAGTTGTAGTTATACATGGCTACGGTTCTACATGGACTAATGATATAGTAATTGTTATACATGGGCTGATGACATATTTGTTGTTATACATGGGCTGCCGATGCATTAACTGTGTTTGCCTCATTGTCTCCTACATAGATGTAAACCATCAATCCAACTGAAGTTTGTAATTGTCTTTTATTTCATTTTGAAAAGTAGTGCTGACAGACAATGAATGGCCATTACCTATTGGGTAGTGGAGGCTAGAATGTGATAATGTTGTTTGTTTAGTTTACTCAGGGTAATGGGTCCTATATATCACTGTAGCGGAGATGATAGTACAGTCCATTTGGTTTAATCATTTGCATCAGTGGAAATATATGTGTAGTTGCGAACTGTATGTTTGCATAGCAATTGCTTGTCAGTTAAGTAATCGTTACTGGTTACAGCTTCATGGTGTATATGTTAACATGTAACTAAAAATAAGCACATTATTTGCGATGAAGAAATTAGTAATTATCTAAAGGAAATTTAAGTTAATATTAATAAAGTAACTTGTAATGTATTGAATGTACAAATGTAAAATGATCTTTTTAATACTGTACATTCAATGACCAGGATCTCATTAGATGCAATAATGTTCAATATTCCAGTAGATGTCTGTGGGAGACTGTGTTTTGCCAAGCTATGGAGTGTATTTATTATTCCAGACAGCCGCCTACCTTCTGTCTTTGTCTGCAGGAGAAGGTCACGATGGCTGCCAGTTATGTAAATTACCCAGCATGCCAGTGGTATTCTAAGGGTCAGAGGTCAAGGTCAGGAAGCAGCAGGAATAATCTGGACAAAACAAACATAGAACAGTGTAAAAAAGGAAATCTTAGCATTGAAGTCTTTGCATTGGATTTTATTTTATTTTAAAGTATTTTCTTATTGTTATCAACGGCATGCAATATCGAGAAAATTACATTTCTGATGATATGAAATGCCAATGTTTACACACATATTGAACCTTAGAAGCTTCTTTGGTCATCCATCAACAGATTATTTTGACATGAATTTGGATTATCAATCCTAAGCAGCTGTGTCATCAGTTATTACTAAACCATGTGACATCACCTTCAGTGATGCAGGGCAATGTGATTTCACCTCCAGTGATGCAGGGCAATGTGATATCACCTCCAGTGATGCAGGGCAATGCAACATCACCTCCAGTGATGCAGGGCAATGTGACCTCACATCCAGTGATGCAGGGCAATGTGACCACCTCCAGTGATGCAGGGCAATGTGACTTCACATCCAGTGATGCAGGGCAATGTGACATCACCTTCAGTGATGCAGGGCAATGTGACATCACCTTCAGTGATGCAGGGCAATTAGACATCACCTTCAGTGATGCAAGACAATTAGACATCACCTTCAGTGATGCATGGTGTTCTGAACCACTCCAGTTTGATAAAATCATTACAATTAACTACATTAGCATTGACGATGTTTGCGGCACAGTAATTAGCTCTGTATCACAAACCTATGCTCTGAAGTGTGTCTGATATGTTTACAGAAACATCGCCAGCTAATGTGCAGCTCTAGAGGTGTGCATGACATTAATTTATTAGGTTAAGTCATTGTTACCATGAACAATGAGATTAGTGGATAATCCTAACTAAATAATGTGGAGAAATAGATTCTGATAGCTAGAATGGAGGAGTATCCTGTGCATATGGAAATTGATGGATACAGACGGAATGCACGCTTTTGATGCCTTGAAGAGAAGTGTATTTCTAGTCAAGGGTATTGTAGTGAACTCTTTGTAAAATACCAGGCATAGTATCTCTGAATCTGTTGGACACAAACACAGATGCCTTTATCGAATTGTCTTTTAAATTAATTTTGTGGAGATTTTGTGTGAATAGAATTATATAAAGATAGTTTATTCCATGACAATTATTTCCAGAGGTGAAGCTCAAATTCAAGATATCCATGTGTGGAACCACATCGTCCAACCAAGAGTATGAAACATCCGATGTTGGCTAGAATGTTACAGGATATGCTCTCCCAGATGTAATCTAATCACGCATGCCTTGAAATACACATTTCCTGACATTTGGTAAAATGTATAATTTGTTGCCATTTCTTGGCTTTTACATTGAAATATTATATAAATGCTTTAATTAGCCATTATTGTCAACATTACATTTCAAAACTGGATGCACTCAGATTAGTTGTTAATGAAGCACTCTGAAAATCTCTGTTTACAGCCAGGTTTATGTTTATACAGAGCAGATAGAGGAAGTACTGCTGCATCCCTCTTCAAAAAATCAATGCTAGAGATGTATTGTATTGTAGTAACACCATTTCTCTTCAGTAGTAACCTAGTATAGTGGTTATTGTTATAAGTGTTCACCTTTACCTTGGCCTGTGTTATTAGCTAGCCTAGATCCTAGGTGATATATAAATTACCTGTTTTATTGTTATTATTATTATTATTATTATTATTATTATTATTATATACATCTTTACAGTGCTTGCCTGGAAAACGGTATAGTAGGTAGGTGGTTCGAGCCCTGGTCACGTACATACCAAGATACTTTAAACACAATGACAGCGTGAATGCCGAAAGACATCACTCACTGGTACTACCTTGCCTTCATTGCATCGTGTTTGTGTCATTGCCCATGATTTGTGTCATTGCTAGATGTTTGTGTCATTATCATGCATTTGTGTCATTGTTTGTGTTTGTCATTGGTTATTCATTGCATTGCCCTGTTTTTGTTATTGCCCCGTGTTTGTGTAATTGTCCCATGATTGTGCCATTGCCCTGTGTTTGTGAAGATAATCACAGTAACTCAAGTTCTAATGAACCAGAGGACTTGTTACGCAGTAACCCGGCAGCCACCAAGCATTTCATAAGACACATTAGATTTACGTCATCACCATTACGTAGGTCTTCCAGTTATGGAATGTGTGTTTAGTTCCCTGCAATCAAATTCCTGCTGCCTTTAGACTCTGCCTATTAAGGACAATGTAAGGACAATGTAAGGACAATATAAGGACGATGATAGGACAATGTAAGGACAATATAAGGACAATGATCTGTATTCGACTTAGCTGTGGCTTCATTGTCCAGGTTCAGCTTGTTTTCCAATTTCTTACCGAAGTCGATCGGCTGATTAGACGACTGTTATGACACACATCCTTGTGTTTCTGTATTGATCAGCTGGGAGATGAAGACCAGCGAGGACTTGTATCTGGGTAAAGGGTAAAGTAAGACACACTTTAGATGATCAGCAATAAGTATGCTTTGAGGAGATTATGTTCAACATCTGAAGACTGTGTGACATTTCATCAACCTATTCTAGGCCTGTGTACATGTAAGGAGAGAGAGTTTGAAGGTGTTGTATTGGCCACTGAGAGAGAGAGAGAGAGTATGAAGGTGTTGTATTGGCCACTGAGAGAGAGAGTATGAAGGTGTTGTATTGGCCACTGAGATATAAGTAGGTCAATGCCATTCTGGATCAGTAAATGGTTTGCAGTAGTTATTAACATGTCCTCTATGTCACTCAGAAGGTCCTGCTAGTCTATGGCAATCAGGTGATGAACCCATCCTCAGAACAGATCACCAATACCATGAGGATCAACACACTTACATTTATATTTTTGAACAATTTAGATCATGATTAATTTCGAACCCATGCATAATACCGTAACAAAGCCACTGACATGGATTTGTGAAATGAGAAAAAATACAGAATGAATAAAGTGTTACAGTAAACCTACTAGCATTAGTAATCTGAATATTTGCGCTATAAGTGTGTAATAATAATAATAAAGTAACTGTTTTACCAGTGTATCCTGTTATGTCTGCATCAGAAAGATGACATCTGCTGACATTGATGGTAGCCACGGGTGGCCAGGTCTGGTTCAAACTCGGGACCTCTGGTTCTGAAGTCTGATGATGCACCACTGCACCACCTTCTGCTCTACTGTAAACTTCAGTGTCAGTGTCTGTGACAAGGTTAATTAGTATGCATCATGAGAAGCACATACCAGGCATGCTCTGTTTCCTAGATTTACTTTTAATGTTTGAATTGGTTATAGTGGAAGAGTACACAGTAGTGAAGGGAAGGCAGTAATGATAACAATATGAGTATAAACAACAGTGTGAGTTCTTGTCCATCGTAGCACGACCCTTGCGTATGTTCATCAACCTCCATCTGTATCTCTCCCTTCCATGATGCTTATCCGAGATCTGGTGAGGATTGATAATTTTGATGACAATGTTTATCGCCAGATCCTATTACCATTGATAATTACTTCCATCAGAAATCACATGATTCGGTGCCTTTGAAGCCTCTGTTTGGAGACGCATCGTGTTTTGTCGAGATCGTATCACAGGGGTCACTCTTTGGGATTGTTGATATGGTTAAAATTCCATCGGTGTGTGAAATTAGGAGGTAGATTAACCGTTAACCTCTCAATGCCGTGGCTTCTAGTATTTAACCTGCCAATGTCATGTGGCTTATACCACAATACATTTTACTATTAGTTATGATTCAAATTATCTATGAAGTATATGTATTGAGAGATTATAGAGTCAGATGCATTTAGTATGCATTGTATACTTAACAAAATAATTAAGGACCAGCCGATTTATTATTTTTAGTCATAGTTTCATGGCAAATTTCAGAACAGTTTTAGAAATGTTGATTCTATTCCAATGCATCTGTAAGTTCTTGAAGAGTACATGTAGTCTGTTGACATTATTTATTATTAAAATAACAAAGCAAGATGTATGTCCAAACAGACTTGGCCTTTACCGGTAATTAATATTGTTCAGCATATTTCACTTTCCCATAATGTACATTATCAAATACTAACCAATTTCATATGTAATTCATATAAAATACTAACCAATTTCATATGTAATTCGATATGTAATTACATAACAATGTGGACATTGTAATTATTTATTTAATAGTTGAGGCCAGGTTTTCTTAAAATAAACTCAGAACTCGCAGAGATAAAAATCTCAATTTCTGGAGAATTTGCAGTTAGCAACTGGATATTGAAGTGGGTTTTTTGTTGTTGAGAAATGCGAATTGCTGAAACTTGGACTAAGTTTATTTTAGGAATTGGTCATGGGTCCTGCATTGCAATTGTAAAATGTGTTTTCAAATGAATACCAATGTATTCAGGAATATCTATGTTAGTAAAGTACAATGTTTCATGCTCAGATCTAGCAAGGAATTCCAGCATAACTACTGCTGATATGTGTAAATCAAATCGCAAACTCTTTAAAGCTTCATTGAGTGGGATTCACTTCTCATTTAATATTGACTTTCCTGCAAAGTAGTCCCAGAGTAGTCACAAAGTAGTCCCAGATGTGTCGTTTGGCCCTGTGTATATTCCTGTAATCTGACATTCCTAGGATGGTACCGTTGAGTCACTGCTGGGTATTATAGGCCCACCAAGCTGAGACAATTAAAAACTGGACACGATGTTGTGTATTGTGTCCGAGCCGCACAACAATCGATACATACGTACCAGTAGCGAAGATTTCGTGAATGCATATCGTGATACGACTGACACAATTAAGAGCTGGACATGAATGGTTACTGTGTCTGATGTATGCGGCAATCAATGGAGATGTGCCTGTGTACATAGACTGTAGTGGTGTGTAGTGTCTGGTGATGTGCCTGTGTACATAGACTGTAGTGGTGTGTAGTGTCTGGTGATGTGCCTGTGTACATAGACCGTAGTGGTGTGTAGTGTCTGGTGGAGAGAATCATTTCTTACTGTGGCTCTCTATTAGATGACAGTTATTTCAAAAATCAAAATTTCAGAAATCGGAAAAATTCAATGCTATGGTAATCAATGAACTGGTATTTTTTTTCATAATAACACTAATTGGAAATAATGAATGGTCAGTTGGAAAGTTATTTATTCTGGTAGCTAGAGAAGATTTAGTGTTCAATTATGGTTTCATATAGAGTGTTCTTTCGCCATTTATTATTATCATTTTATAAGGATGGGTGACCAGTCAGTGGAATATGATAAAACATTATTTTATTCCCCAAAATGAAAACTTTACTTGCCAAGACCAATGTAGAGATACATTTTTTAAATCTTCCAATATTTTTAATATTTTATCTGAGCAGCTTTGGCATTTTGGCAGGAAGCTGATGGTTCAAATCCGAACATCAATCTGTCCATCTAATCCAAACAACACCAAGCTCAGACATTGACCTGTACGCACAACAGTGTTATTTAACATGTCCACAAATACAGCAAGATTATGAATAAATTAATTAAATTTATTACACACAGTTATTTGAAACTCGCTATCAATTTGCACATTCCTTGATGCGCGTACCTGAGGCTGGATTGATTTGAATTTAAATTACACCATATCAAGTGACAATTTTTTTAAAGACGTTTACATTTCCCGTAATTACAACAAGTTTTGAAAACAAACAGATTGGAAAATGTGTTTTCTTCATTTTCAGTGATCAGGTTCATATGCCTGACCTGACCTGACCTGACCTGACCCATAATATCATTGTAGGCTCATTTGGCCTTGAGGTCATGAAACTGTTTGAGTATTTCATATTCCTCAGGTTTTGTGCTTAAATCACAATGCATTATGAATTAATAATATTACTAATCAAGGCCGTCGGAAGCGGGTGTGCCAGGTGTGCCATGGCACACCCAATAATTCTCATATTTTTTTTTATTTTTATTTTTTTTTTATTTTTAAATGTTAATTTGAAACGCATATCACCGTACGGCTTGACTAGAAGAACACAGCAACATCCGTTGCGCTGAATATACAAGGTGGGGGGCGGTATGTAGCGCAGTGGTAGAGTGTTGGACTTCGGAGCCAAAGGTTCCAGGTTCAAATCCCGCCCAGGGGGCCCGGTATCAATGTTCGCGAAAGTTACCTTTCTGACGCGATATTGATAGGATGCACTGACTGTAGAG
>JAVCKZ010055470.1:0-12500 GCA_034780755.1 Lepetodrilus elevatus | reverse complement strand
CATCCATATCACTGAATGTTTCAGCCTTATATTTGAAGACTGAGCAAAACTATTCTACAATTTTCACAAACTATATCTGACAAAGTTTGTGATTACCTGTCCTCACGACCCTTCCTGCGTGTCCATCCCGTCTTCGTCTCCACCGCCGTCCTCCTCCTCCTCCTCACCCTCCTTCCGCTCGATCTTCTCGTACGCCTTGTCCGACGGCGTCACCACCACACCCTCCCACACGCTCATCTCTGTGGCGATACCTGACCAGCAGAGAAATCACTGTACTCGGCGTCAATGGCTCAAGTATTTGCTGTTCACCATTGGACATGTATACCACCATCCCACTCCACATAATCCCTTCTGTAAAGATACCTGACAGGGTTTTTTTAAAAGCGGTTTTAAACCGTAACTTTTTTAAATATGGCAAGCAGAGTGATGGAGTAAATTAGTGTTCTACGTCACAGTGGGAGTCTTTCACCCATATGAGATGATGACAGGCAGAGAAAGCACGGTGAGCAACATCACCGACTTTAATATTCTGTATTTACCAACAGTAGTATAGTTAATTTCAATAGTATTTTAGTTTTACCGACACTGATGATACGACCCATTTTTTTTTTTTAAATGCATATGTCTGCATGATATAATGGATTTATCCAAAATATGCGGTCTCGGGGCATACGAGAAATTTCAGCTTGTAAAAACCTGTACACCCCGGAAATCACGCTGGTAACTAATAGTATGAGGAGATGAGTTACACCACTAACTTGAGTTTCCCTCCATGCCCAGTATCTGCTTGAAACCTCCGTGGCTGAGAACTCGGAGCAGGGTCTGAGCTGTGAAACAAACCTGGTCCTGGAACGAACAACATTGCAAATTATTTCAAGGAAATACGACCGTTTCGTGAAACCCAGGGTATGGTTTGTCAAAGCTCTCATATCTACTACGAGACCATATGCGCTCTCGTAGTGATCCCTTATACATAGCGATATGGCCCCGAGATTATGAAACTTTCTGAGCACAAAAACGTACTCAGACTATGACGTCACACAACGTTTTATGAACACAATTCTGAGTTGAGTATGAAATCGTACTCAGAAAAGTTTCGTAATCTCGGGCTCAGGCACTTATGAGAGCGCTATGGTCATATAGTAGATATGAGAGCTTTGAGAAACGATACCCAGGCCAGTAGCGTATATTGCATTGCAGAAAACTTGCAACAAGCACCTGCTGGCTATGACCAACAAATATTGAAAGGTTGGGCCATGCAATGAGTCGGTAGTCACTTATGACAGGGTATAATGCAATCAGTTACGTGCGTGAATTATTGTTTTACGTCACAGTTACGCAGTGTGGGTTGTACCTGTTGTTCTAAGGTCATGACTGTGTGCACCCTGACTGTGCCCTGCTCACACGGGTCTGTGATTCCTACAGATCCTGGCAGGAAGAAGCCGGCGGCCAGCAACTGAAGACAGCGTCTGGAACAGCAAAATAACAGTCAGGTACGAGAACAAGAAAAAAACGCGATTTGGATTATCTCCTCTTTCCATAAGGATACTTAGCCAGTCATAGTATACAAACTGTTCTGAAAACTCATTGCAATGAGACTTGTGGTGGTACTTACTTGAATGCAACATTGATGGGCAATGGCTGACGAGATGGGTTGTTCATGACGGCATAATGACCCTGAAGAAACACGAAAAATTTAGTGAATGATTTATTGCTGAACTTTGCAGCAAGAATCCTTTGTCGATGTGGGACGTCTACATTAACAAGAATATGTACCATACACATAAAATACAGCCACAAAACAAACAGACACAAGCTTTAATATAGTGAATGGACTGTGATGAAGCATGCAGAACTTGTTCATTGAAATTAGTAAAGCAGAAATGTGTGTTAGTGTAACGGTCACTTACCATGAGGTCTATGATCCAAGGCGTGAGGGGTTGAAGACCTTCAAATCTGTTCTTTAGGTCTCGCAGTAGCCGTATTAACACCTTGATGCTGGAGAAACACAAACAATACATCTAAGATCACACTCCCCGTTAAATCTACATTTTCCTTAATACTTAGCAAGAATAATATAAGCTGAAAGTTAGCAATGTTTGGGAGTTTTAATTTCTTCCTGCCGTAGAGGTCCAACGGGAGGTCCAAAAAAAGTATTGCTTAACAAATTGTGGATTTATACATAGTATAATATACAATTGCATAACATAGTGGTAGACATGAAACTATAAAAGGCACCTGGAGTGTACAGCATTCTCTTCAAACCATCGAGCATGTCTGACAGAAGCCAAGTGTCCCTGCATCACCTTGCCATCCACTATAAAGACAGGACTTGGCATTAGCTTGTATTTATGCATTTTCACATACACATGTATATATTCACCTTATTATACTTCAACGTGAATGCCCATTAGTGGAGTGGAGTTAGAGCCGTATAAATATCCAATTTGTTCTTAAATTATTAACTTAAAAGGAAAACAGAAATCCAGATTTTCTGAGATTGCTGATTACCGGTAGCTACATTCCATATACAGCCTAATTTTACAAGTGGTGACTACATGATAATAGAGATTGGTTATTGAAAGACTTACAGTGCAGCTCTGGGTCAAGTTTCTTCAGATTTGGGGGGATGGTTGTGATGAGGCCTTTGACACTGGCATCTGCAGAACTGATCTCGAAGCCCGAGTCGTTCGTCAACATGGTCAAAACTGAAGGAAGAAGACAATATAGTCTGAGAACATCCATCAACAAAATGTTAGAAATGATTTTGCCACATTAGCCTGGTACAATGCAGATTGGTCAGGTTTTTAAAGTCACCACCCACAGTACACGTGGTAGTAAGATAAATCATCACATGTATTACAGTACAGTAGTGAGTCAATTATTGTTTTACGTCACAGCGGAAATCTTTCACCCATACACAATGAAATTACAGTACAGTAAGATTCATGGCTAGCTTCTTTAACCTCTCCCTGCTGAAGGCGACTTAAGTTGCCCGATCACATGCAGAAATAGAACACTTTGAGGTTAATTATAGTGCATTATTTGAACTGGGTTTACAGGGTTTGTAAAGATAATTCTTTCCATAATCAAATCTTGTATTTTTATGGCACTGAGGAAGAAACTTGCAGCAACTGTAGCACTGAGCATAGCAATGACTGGGAACGAAGGATGACAACTGCACCTTGATAATACAGCCACAGCACCATATTATGATCACATGCGACTAAGACTAAGGGGCTGCTTCTTTCTTGTTGTTCTGTCTGTACTTTATGTCTGACGCATGCATAGTTACACTGTGTGGTGTTGATCCTTGGTAATTACGCATGTGTCGGACAGAAAGTACAGACAGAACAACTAGAAAGGAGCAGCCCCCTATCCAGAATGTGTGTCCAACACTGTCAATTGAACACCACCTAAGAAAACCAAGTATTACCTTCATTTGGCTCCTGCACCTTCAGTTCTTCTAAAACCTTGTTACCCAGCGATGCAACAGCTTCCTCTGAAGAAAGAAGACAATCCACAGGTAAAGGAAACGGTCGATGTCAGCAGAGGATAAAAAGATAAGTAAACTTTATTATCTGTTTATCATATTTATGGACCTGCCCTAAAACATCCTCCTGAAGGTGTGAAGAGCTTCAGAGGCAGTGCAGAACCGATAGCAATATAGATATCGATTGAGCATTCAGAAAGATGTTATGAGTAATAAACATAACATGATTTTATGAATGCTTCAGGAGATGTTGAACTTAGTCTACTAGAAGACTATTCTCACTTGTTGGGAGTGTTTTTAGCAAGACCACGATATCAGCGACATTATGACCGGCCATCATTGTGCCTTTCTTGAAGGATCCAACTTGTCGGACCTCTTCAACTTGCTGAAACACAACAACACAATACACATTTTTAAACAAATCGAGAAGTATGATAACTCTTGCTTTATTACGTCTAGCACTTGTCCTATGGCTTAACACTCTCACTGCTGGATTAATTAATCACTGCTCTGTAGCATTTACTCCAGCAGGTAGAAGGTTAATTCCAGTACATGAAAGCCAATCTTGCTTAACATTTGCCCTGCTAGCTACAACCGGGAGATGACCTAGCAGACATTTCTATTCAACCCCATAGAAGGTAATAGACTAGTACTTGGCCACCTACTTGATGGGAGTGAGTGAATTATTGTTTTACATCACAGTGGGAATCTTTCACCCATATGCGACAAACTTTATGAGAAACACTCTAGCGCGTGGTTGTGACTATTTGTAGCTTTATCGGTGAGGAATAATTCCGACAGACATTAGTATGTTCAATAAATGTATTGCCAATTAGCTCTAGGTATATGGGCTAAAAAATATGTAGCATATATTTTCTTAAGACTAGATAAGCAACTGACCGCAGCATCGAAGGCTCCGGGCGCTATGACAAGGTTATCGAGGATTCCCTGTATCTTCGTGACGAGGGCCAAGATGGACGCCTGCTCCTGTGCAGTCGGGGTCAAGTCACCGTTCCTCTTTAGCAGAGCCTGTAACATGTGTAAGCTATATCATTATCAGTGTTCTCAGTCCTAGCAAATCAACCCTCTATGATACTGATAGCAAAATTTTAAATCATCAAAATGATCAATGATAAAGGAAACAAAGAAGTTACCAGTCTTTCATAGGGATAGGAATTTAATAAAATATTTTGTTTCAATACTAAGACCATTGACAATAATCTGCCTCCTGCTAAAAATGTATACTTAATTTTAAACTAAAATGTCTGGGGGAAAAAAAATGAAAACAAGTTGTATACTGTTTATTCTAAGATATCTTTATAACCTTACCTCTGTCAAAGCTTTTTCTTCTGGCAGTGGCTTAGCTCTGGGAAATGTTGATTCGCACTGAAATTATTTATTAAAGAACATTAGAGATACTAGTGCATGATTTTGCGACTTTATTTGCAATAATGAAAAATCACATTTTATAGAACATCACTGGTGGTCCATAGCATTAAGATAAAGAATTTCCTCAGAGTTTCATCTATTAATTTAATATAGTTGTTAAGCACCCAAATTCATGTTAATGGGTCAAATATTGGAAGGCCAGTACAAATTTTAAGTTTGCCAATCATGTAGAAGTTAGACCGCTATCAATAACGTATCTTACCTGAACTAAATCAAAGGGTATGTGTGGAATGAAGGCCCGAAATCTACAAGAAAAACAATAGACATAATCAATATTATTGATCATCAGGACCAGAGATTACACAAATATTTCTGAATATGATTTCATCCTCACAAATAACCATATTACATGTATAAAAATTAGCTTGAGAATCAAATTGTACTCAACAGATTTTGTAATCTTGGGACCAGTTCTAATATGAAGGGAATAAAGACCCTACTAATAATAACCATGATAAAACAGAATATCCTGCAGACATTATATAACAAGATCGACATGATCTAGATATTGACTAAGACATAGCAATCAAATCTTCCTGTTCGTGAGACAAGCTCTAGCATGTTTTAGATTAAATGAGTTTGGTTATGATCGATCTTTACTGACATACTACAAGTAAATTGACAACTATTTTCTCAATATCAATTCCAACTTAGGCGACATGCTGACGACCACTTACGGAGGTCCAGGTTTAAATGGTGGGTGAGAGGGTCTCATACCGCCCCTCATCGGAGGTCCACCACGGCCACGTAAATTTCTGAAACAAGACATGATACATTACATTATATCATGACTTTGTGGAATTAAAAATGAAGGATGTGGGGTTGTCACTGATAAGATTGCGACTTATGTTAAAGCAGCAATATTTTACGCATACTCAATGACCCTCACTTTTATTGCTAAATTTGGATGAATCTTGGTTGAAAAATGTAATTAATAAATCCACAGACAGTTGGTCTTTATTTTAACAACCAAATAAATTAAATTTGAAGACCGTTTTAATAAGGCATTATTCTATTCAGGAAGTTACTGATCTAAAATCTTTGGCTTTACTTTTACAATGTTTACAGCCAACAGCTTCGCATTTTATACCAGTTAATTTGAGATGTAGTGCTCATAGATTGGTAGCTTTATCCACAACCTGATAACTAAGAACATAGCAACTTGCTAAGCAAGCTTATTAAAATTGCAGGCAATTTACACGAATTTCACACGAATTTCAGGGACGCCTGCTCCACGCTTGGTTATTTTCGCTTTACCGAAGTTAATTTCTAAACAAAACTATGCACATGCCGTGCACAATACAAGCTTGTGTCGTTTAAACAATGGGTGATCAAGATTACAATTCAAATATGGCTTATTCCATCAATAATACCTCATTTTTTATCCAAAGAAATGTTCACATGTATGTGCGTCCAAAAACGGAAGCTATGTGCCGGGATTGATGTACGCATGCGTGGATTGTACAAAGGGAAGATGCAAAGGAAGTTGTGTACATGCCAGTTTTGAAAATACTTATGACTGTGTTTAAATAATCTTCCATAGCCATTTTAAAGATCATAGCCATTTTAAAGATAATTTCGGATAACTATTTTTTAATTTATGTCGATATTCATGAATGCCATCGCTTAAAATAATTGCTTATTCTGTAGGTGATGAAGATGTATATTCCTAGCGTACACCACTTCCGGCCCACTTTACACGACAGCAACAAAGGTCCCACTTCACTAATCTTTTATAACAATAAAATATAAATGGGAAAAGGGGTTTATAGTAATTTTCTAGATTATTACACTAATACCACAACTAAAACCTGCAACAGCCATAACAGAATGCTATAACTTAGTAAATTAACCTGCAAGCACCCACTGGTTCTGACAAGACCAAGAATGACAACTGTATTGCCACTCTACAGACAATGCATCCTATCTCACATATGGCCAGTTACAGCTAGAGGATTCTCGAGCTAATCAATATTGTGTCAGAAGGTAACTTTTGCGAAACATTAATGCCGGGCCCCCAGGGCAGGATTTGAACCTAGAACCTTTGGGTCAAACGTTCGACCACTGCACTATACTCGTCTATCAGCTGATGATAGCATGTATTACGTTGTATGAGCAATACACGTACATGTCTGCGTCATTGATTGTATATGTGTGATAAATCAAGTCAAGTCGTCTATGTGTGTTTGTATTATAATTTACATGAAAGGTAAACTTGCCAAATTCAGATACTAGTATCCGGAAATTCAGTTATCTGCACAATTTTACCGGGAATGCAACCATCCGGATAAATATTAGAATTCTAGTTTGTTTGTATTAATGCTAAATACATCGCAGTGAAAATATCTCACCCATAGCCTATAGGCGACGACAGTGTTGGTAGTACTCAGTAATTAAATGAAAGCAATCAGAGTTCAATTTCTTGTTAAACTGTTGAACAATTTCTTGTTCAACTGTTGAAAGATCAATATAACAAACACAAATTCAATTTCAACTCTTTACTCTTCAATCATGCACCATCTGATAAACATGTGAGCATTATCACAACTGACATACAAATAGTTCCATAACAGTGAGCACTGTTATCATGCTAATGTCACATGGAAATATAATTTACACATCTTTTCACGTGTACATGTACTACGGTACATTCAGAATAGTGAGTAGTCAGCAGCAGAAATAGATGTAGCACATTTTTACAGCAACAAAGACCTGAAATATTGTATTGGAATATGAGCAGCAATATTCTGTACCACACATTCTCTTATGCTTAAATCATAATTTTTGTTAGCTTGTTTGCATTAACCAACAATGCAACACGGATTAACAAATAAAGAATAGATTCTACTCATTTAACCCTCAATCTGCTGGAATAAGCACTGACACTGCTCTTTAGAGCATATCCAGTTGCCTCCAGCATTTAGAGAGTTAATTCATTGCCAAGTGGGTTTTCCAAACTAAAATTTAACACTCTTCATCAGCGTAAAGTGCCAAGCGTTTTGTAATAATTCGGATACCAAAAGAAAGGTAATTCTGATGTGATACAAAATATGTAGACCATATTTATTATTGCATATTCACAAATCATAAAATGAATCAGATATTTATATAGATTATGCAATATACCATTTAAAGAATGCTTCTTTCAACCAGAGGTTTGAGAGGACTATGAAAGTAAAACAAGTCCCTGAAAACAAGTTGACTAATCATATTTGGTGTGAGATGTCTTCTCATTAAACAATATTCATGACAATCTGTTTAATATTATAATGTCAGCACCTGCTTACATTTGTTGGAGTGATTGGAGAAATTGAGCACTGTGTGACCACATGATAAAATTACATGTAGTCATATTATTACATCCCGCATATTATATAGCATCAGAATGAAATATCTCTTAAGAATCATGAGAACATTATGAAAATGTCCAGAGCTGGTTGGAATAATACTGAACTATGGAATAGTTTGCCAAAGCTTAGATGTGCTACTGACAAGCTAATCATGTTTGTTTGTATTAATTTCAATGCCTGGATGCTACTCTTTATTGGACAATTATAATCTAGGAAGACAATTATAATAAGGGCTGTTCCAGCAAAATATATGCAGAATGATACAACAAACACACA
Organism: Lepetodrilus elevatus; assembly: GCA_034780755.1. Lineage (NCBI taxonomy): Eukaryota > Metazoa > Mollusca > Gastropoda > Lepetellida > Lepetodrilidae > Lepetodrilus > Lepetodrilus elevatus. The sequence continues at coordinate 3,932 of JAVCKZ010055470.1, read as the reverse complement.
TAATTATTGACTGCACAACAAACACTTCTATTCACTACTATTTCTAAGCAGACTTTCACATATTTTTGTAAAATACCAAATTCCAGTGAGTTTAATGTTGCTGCGGGAATCTTTCACCCATTTGTGACGGACCAAATTCCAGCTCCATGCATTGATATCTCGGTCCATAGGTACAAAGTATGCATTGCTCCAGAGCACATGCCAAAGCATGCCCTACAACATGCGATACAAAAGTAGGAATAGACTGAAAATTAAATTTCTCGGAGATAGATTTGCAGCATTGAATATATATTTGATGTTAATATTTTATTAAATCCTTAGAAAAGTTTCCCTAAAATAAATGTGCATTTCTGTAGTAGTACTAGTACAACATATATTTCAATGGAACAGCCATAATTTATTAGGACATCAAAAATAGAATCTGAAGCTTCTTACATAGATCTGTTAAACATGTTTAATAATGACAAAAAAGTAGCATATCCCAACATTTACACACATGTGCCAGTTCCAATAACCATTACATTAATATATATTATGCCACTTATCAATGGGGGAAATGAAGATGTGACATTGACAACTTGTTTATGCGATACTTCTAAAGCAGTTTCATCATCAATCTTTGGTAATTCACTAATTGTGCCTGTAATTATGCATTCATGTCGACTTTCACACCGTTGCAAGCAATAACACACTATCATACTTTCAATGATAAGCAATTGCACCGTCAATGATACACAATCACAAGTAGTCAATGACACACTGTCGCACTGTTAATGACACACAATCTCACTGTCAATGACACTGTCGCACTGTTAATGACGCAATCTCACTGTCACACTGTCGATGACACACTATCGTATGAATGACACACAATCACACTGTCGCACTGTCAATGACACACTATCGCACTGTTAATGACACACAATCTCACTGTCAATGACACACTATCGCATGGACGACACACTATTGCAGTGACATACAATGGCAGGAGCACAACAGCAGCATCAGGCTTTCCTCCACAACATGCAGACCGAGATGATATGTGTGACGGCCGATGGGCCGGAGGACCAACAATTCACAGATTAACCCCTCTCTGCTGGAAAAATCTTAATCGATCCTTCATGCGGCATCTGCGGTCACCTCCAGCATGTAGAGTGTTAAATCAACACCAATCGTGAACTTCACACGAGGGTGTCAAGCATTCACCTGAGAACGACGACAATGCAATGACTGTCGACTTTCACCTAAGGATGTCAATGATGTCGACAAAGTCCACGAATATTGCTTGTGAGAGTTTGACCACCTCGATGTCGACGTCGCTCCGGCCCATGGCGTCCAGCAGCTTGACCAGCTTCTGCTTCATCTCGCAGTTGACGTCCATGTTGAGTGGCTGCTCCGCCTCCTCCATGAATCCTGACACGCACGTCAGCTTCAGCTTCTGCATAGTCCTCACATTGGCACAGGCACGTGTCACGTCCAGCTGGCTCTCGGACGCCAGCACGTTGGCAGAGATGTCCAGCATCTTCAGGTTCGTCAGCGTCTTCGACAACGTCTGGCAGAAGTCGGTGATCGACGCGTCTGACAGGTGGTTTTGCGACAGGTTCAAGATGCGCAGCTCCGGGAAGCTTTTCAGGATCTTGAGGAGGTAGGACGGCGATATTCGCCTGGTGTCGAATATCATGAATTGGCACAGCTTGCTGATGTTCAGCTCGCGCATACACGGAGCGTGTTTGGACCTCGCTAGCGCCTCCAAATCGTCCTCGCTAATGTCACAGCCCCTGATACTGAGGTACTCCAGGGGTTTCTGTAACGCACTGAGCACCTCGGACAGGCAGCCGACAATGTAATTAAAGCCTATGTCCAGTCTAACCAGGTGCTCAAAGCAACCGAGCGTGTTCACGATCTGCTGCCTGCCCGTAGTGCAGCTCCGAGTCTTTCCTTCGTGGAGGTAAATGTTACAATCCTGCAGGTCCAGGGATCGCAGATTAGAAAACTTTTTAAGATCGGGAGCTATGATAAAGAACACATTTTCTTCCAACTGGCGAAGCGATATTCCCTCTAGTGTCTGGGGATAGAAAAAAAAATGGGATACAATGTATTAATAAATGTATAGTACAATTGCAATCAGTACATTTTTAGATGTTTCCATTAAACAAGATTCAAGGAGGGTTATCAGCATGAATAGCATAGATCCAATAACGTCTGGAGATAGCACACACTTCATAGACAAATAATACTCTCAATCAATAGTAAATCAATGTATGGGAGACTTAACCTCTGATGCATAGGATCATACAAGCCAGATATTAAATTATATGGCATATTTCAGGCATATTGCTTCGAACAATTTTACATGAAAAAGTTGAGAAACAATGCCTAATTCCATCACATGAGGAGTAAAATATGTGAGATTGAGTCAGAAAGTTGAGAAACAGTACCTAATTCCATCATGTGTATAAAAGTGTCAACTAACCTCTACGTCTTGCCCTCTTAGCACTATGAATGGAGCTAGCGAGTCCATGATTTCGTCGCCCACCATCAACTCAGACCTGTGACAGGTAGAAAAAAGTATTACAATAACAATCAGTACATGCATTTTCAGTAGAAAGTTCAGAAAATAAAAGGGAAAGAAAAGAAAATCTGGGTAAATTAACAAGTCAGTAATTTTAACCCTCTTCATGCTGGAGGCAACCAGAGATGCCTCAAAGAGCAGTGTCTTTGCCTAATCCAGCAGGGAGAGAGTTAAACAAAGCAGATAGAACCAAGGTCGAGCATATTTCTATAACCTTGTTGTTCGGATACTAATCAAAACATTTCCAGTTTTTTAGAGTATTTCAGTAGTCTCTCTTCAAACAGTCAAGCGGAAGACATCAAATAGACAAGCCGGATTTCAACCCGAACCTATTTGGCTCTAAAGTTCCAACGTCATAACCATTGGGCTACCACCCACCCAATTGCCACCAAATAAGACTTGCCTGATATGCAGTGTTGAGACTTGTATGCGGAGTGGGGTGATGCTGCGCAGGCAGTTGGAGATGAGGTAGTCCATGAAGAATGCATTGTTCGTGCTGAACTGAAGCATGTCCATCTTCACAACCATCTTGTGCCCTGCAGGAAAACAAGCAAGTGCCGTTCTAATTGCAGGTTCGTCGGCCTAGCAACCATGTATTTGCATTAACCCTCTCCATGCTGGAGGCAACCGGAAATGCCATAAAGGCCTGTGTCTAATCCAGCAGGGAAAGGGTTAAGCATCTCAGTCTGTGTTCGAAATTACTGCTGGAAACTTACTGGCCTGAATAATGATACAAATAACAAATGTTTACAAAAAATCATTAATTTCTAATGGCCCTTAGGATACCTTTAGTATTGGTGGAAATGGCCAGGCCAGCAGTAATTTCAAACACTGATCATAGTGCATCTGAAAATTTAGTACACCGTAGCTTTAATGCCTACTACCAAACTACTTGTCTGGTTTCAAAGGTATTATTGCTGGAATGAAGTGTAAGTAACTAGATATGCATCAAATTAACGTTGGTAAGTATCAGAAAAGAAATATGTCATTTCATACTCGCCTCTTGAAAAGTTTATGCGGACATTGGAGTATTTGACCATTTCATGGCCAAGGATTTCATTCAGCAGTTTAGGTAGAACTTCTTCTGTGAGACGCGTAGCTTCAACACCTGAAGGATGGGGGAAAACTTCATCATAGGAAAATGTTTTTGTTTTTTCACAATCCAAATTAAATAATCCTTATGACTGTGATCGTATTGTTTTTCATTACAGCCAGAATATTTCACCAAAATGCAACAACAAATAAATAAATATCCAGTGAATCCGGCAATCTGATTGGTCCATGTGACCCCAAAACATTGCATTCATACTATGATGAACGAAATTTCCTGCCACAGGTGCTTGATTGACAGTTTACCGGT
>JAVCKZ010055459.1:0-16644 GCA_034780755.1 Lepetodrilus elevatus | reverse complement strand
TGCTAAGAGAGTGCTATGGTCCCTTAGCGGCTACGAGAGCTTCGAGAAACGATACCCTGACCTGTTTTAATAAGAGTATTCACTAGAGTTACTTACCCTTGGGTCGAGGACGTTATTGATGACATTTGGGGGCAGGACGACCTCCAGAATGGGTTCCATCCAAAGCCTCTTGCACGCGAACCTGAATGGAGTTTCGTACTGCAATGCCAAACCTATAGGGACGTCGTCCAGACTGACTCTGCAGTCCATGAGAATGGTCACGTGGGCTGTGAACACAAAAAAAGGCATTCATTCACAATTTCTGTTTTTATTTTGTCTGACTCTTTACTGATACTGACAGTATTCCAGAAATCCATAATCTACCGCATCATATGCATTTAGACCTAGCTATTCTTTTATTTTTAAACAATATTTATTTGAAAACTTCCGGGTTTCATGAACAGCCAACTAAATGACTATCTGAACATGTCTCCCGACATAGCCGATAGCAGACGCATTATCAAGACGATGCAACTATCTACTGACAGACTGGCCCATGTTTCACGACAGCCACCTAAAGTTAGGAGCTCCTAAAGTTATATTAGGACACAGCCTAAGATGCCAATTTAAGAAGGGATATGACTTGTGACGTTGTTGTGAAACACTTTAGGAGGTGATAACTCTGGTTAGGAGCTCCTAACTATAGTTAGGACACCGTCGTGAAACAGGCCCCAGGGGTGCTTTCAAAGAGACAAAGCTTACAAGCGGCTTTCTAAACTAGACACTGTCTCAAGAGTCGTATGAACCGTACATGGGACAGGGAACCAGTTTAGCTCAGCGACCTCCTCAGCCGTGTGCTGATTGAACACACCCCAAGAATGGATTTCATAAGTACTTACATATTTTATTACCATGTCTAAAACACGGGTCTAATAGAGAGTAGATGCAGCCTATGCGATTGAGGTAGCGTTGCACTTTGTCTTTAGTTAAATCTGAGAGAGAGAGAGAGAAAAAACATGATTCAAACAACTGTACATCCACATTAATGTTCATTTATATGTGGATTATATATGTTTAATGAATGCGAGCAAAGGTAGCTTTGTACAAACGTCTCTGTGCTGGAACCGCAGGGACGTTAAACTCCGTATTCACTCACTCACTGTGCTGGAAGCAACAGGATTCTCTTGTACGACGTACCTATGAGGTAGCCGTATCTCAACATTGGCAATGGTGTAGCCTTATTTATGCCGCTTGTATGTATAGAATACAGGACTTACTTATGTGTTTCCTAAGCAAACTGTGTATATACCCCGCTTGTCGATCGCCAGGACTCAACCACAACATAGGGAGACGGGCTAACTCCCGACATAACTTCCGGTCTGAAAAAAAAAGCATTTTACAACCAACTGTAAATTAATTCAATAGCAAGTGTCTTAATTAATTACCAATGGGAAATCATCATCCAAATGAATATTTTAAAAATAACATCCATGACATTCAAATAATTAGTAATACTACATGAATAATGTAATGTTTTTATAATGTCCGATATGTTCGCGCAAATAATTATTATTTTATTTCTATCGACCTTATTATTTGTCATACATTGTTTAAACACAAACACTTCTAAAACGCTTATCTAATGTTCACAAGCATGCCATATGCTGATCTTCTCCAAAATGATCCCAGATTGACAACAATTTAGGTGAACAGAAAACCCAATCAGGTTGAACTACAGTCAAAGGGTTGTGACCTTTCGGCTTTGGTACATAGGGGTAGCTCCTTTCTAACTGTCCTTTCTGTACTTTCTATCCGACGCATGCGCAGTCAGTGTGCAGTGTTGATCCTTGGTAACTGCGCATGCGTCGGACAGAAAATACAGACAGAACAACTAGAAAGCAGCAGCCCCCTGTCCAGAATGTGCGTCCAACACTGTCAATGGAACACCATCATAGCTTACCGTTCTTGAAGCCAATAAAATTGACTGATTTCAGCTTGGCATGAGGTTTGATGTTCAGCAGTCCCATGATGATGCTGTCAACCAAGGACATGCTGCCCTGACCTTCCAGTGCCCTTGTGAGGTACCCTGACCTCAGGAAGTCCTCTTTGGGCACGATGCTCTGGATGTCCAGAATGTGATGTGGCCAGGTCGACACGAGGAACGTTATGGCCGGAAGTTCCTTCTGAAAGATGGCTTCCGTCAACAAGGCAGGGTAGAGATCATGCGGCAGTTCGTTGGATTTGAACTTCTGCATCCGAGCTGGGTTGAGTACGATCTTGTGCATGCTCAGTTGTTTCAGGGGTCTGTAATATACAATTATGATATTATATTTCAAAGATACTAGAAGTTAACCGCATTCAAAAGTACAGAAAGATATTTAGTATTTATTTCTTTTTAGCGACTCAATGGATGAAGAAGTGGGGGTGTGGTGGGGGTGGGGGAGAAGGAGAGGTACGTCACCTTGGAGAACAGATCAAGTCTCCATTTTTATCTCTGTTACAGGACAGTCGTCCCTCCGCGTCACGTGACAAGTGGTACACGAAGTGCGCTTCCGTCATGTGTAGTGGGTGTCTGTTCTCCACCGTGTCCTCGTTGAAGTTCTTCTTGGTGTAATCCACATCCTCCATAACGTCCGTCAACGACATGGTTGCCGCCCTTCTGGTAGACTGGTTCTACCACAGACTCTCTAAACGCAGCAGTAACCCTATACAGACTGATGTTGTTGACGTTACTCATGTGGTTGAGAGCAACGTCAGAAGAAGGACCATGTGACGATCTTCTAGGGAGGTCTGAGACAGATCAGCTCGGATTTCTGAAACATGAAAATAATTATGATAATACTACTACTACTACTACTACTACTACTACTAATAATAATAATAATAATAATAATAATAATAATAATAATAAAAATAGTTTTTCAAATATTAACAAAAGTATAATAATATATAGTAACTAAGTTATATTAGTAGGCCTAGATATAGTTATTATGAATTCTTAGGCATCATAATAGTGTCCACTAACTCAATGTTACATGTTCTGCTGAAACGACAATATACTAGTAACCAGGATAACCGGACTTGCCAATGTTGTTTGCATAGCGACACTGTTCATCTTCACGTAGTAATAATTGCTGGAAGATGTTTGAGATAAGGTGACGATAATTGTAACCGACGAGTCATCTTGTGGAGGGAATGTGGAAGTCATCTATACTATGTTAGATAGCATGTACTATATAGTACATGTATATGATTATACCAGTGTAGTCATGACTCCATCAATAGAGAAACGTCCAGCGTGTATCCAATCTCATGACATTTTGGTCAATAAAATATGTTTAAGCGAAACATTTTTAGAGAGGATGGCTACTTTGTGCAAGAGAACTTTAGTTTAATATCTTCAAATGTCTTGTTCATATGGACAAATAGTGTACATCCTATGGTTGCATTATACTGTCCATGCACTACGATTCCAATATAGTCACTCCTACTAGCTTTCAATTGAAACCCGCGTATTTTTCATGAATGGAAAGTTAGGCTAATTAAGCGATACATCATCAGAATACATTAATGTGGCATTGGTTCTGAGTGCTCTCTACTTGCCCTTTTCAAACAACCATCATGTATAAAATATCGGGTGCGATTCTATATTTATTCGTAAAAGATTCTACAAGCTTACTCCAATAGTGCAGGTCTAAGGACACAGCTGTAACATAGGCCTGTTTTTGTATGATTGTAATTAAAACGGATATTCTTTACTAATCACGAATTTCCTCAAACATTAACCTGCTATAGTTAATTGTCACTATACCTCCTATATAGAAAGGTACATGTAGCTGGGATAAATTATATGCGCGTAAAACAGCATGCACAACCACAAACCCCGTGGCACGGCACATATGGTACGGAGATATTCTTAACCATCTTGAGGCCTTGCATGGGTTATCTGATGGAATGGTTAACATTGGAGCCCCGTGGGACGATTCTATACTTGTATTCTTATTTCTTTGCTTGTATAGGCTACTGTGTTCGTATTCTATGAGTATATTCTATGTTTGTATTCTGTATTCTGTGCTTGTATTCTAAACGTGTAGGGTCCTGCTGATGGTTCGTTTTTAGTGTCTGCAATAAATACTAGCATAGCTTCAGCTGATAAACCTTCTGAGGGAATTAACCCCAACAGCGCCTCTTTCAAGAGGTTCCCATGATATGAACTGAGACTGTGGGCGATATGCCAACCATACCTAGGTCATTGCCAATATTTTGTAAACAAAGACTTATCAGCCTGCATGATGATATTGTTACTGCGCTTTACAAAGTCATGTATGTTGCATGTTAACGTATTCATGCACTAGTTTCTGGTTTGTCATTAGGCCTACAGTCCCATTAAGTAGCCTATACTAGATCCTATATTGTCTCCTTGTGCGCCGTGCTCTACCCAATAACGGTTACTCCCCAACTCTAATGATATATAGTGGCCTACTGACAGTGTATGTAGTGAATGTATACTATGTTAGGGGAGAATGCTAGTATATAATGAACACTTGACAATGTTAGTATGTTACTTCGTCAGTGATGTAGGCTATGTTTTATTTTATTTATTTTTATTTTATTTTATTTGGGGGGGGGGGGGGGCGGGTGTGAATAGAGTATACAGAAACAAATAAAGAGGAAGAAATATAAGAATAATAAGAAACAAAGAAACAATGAAGAAACAATTAATTAACAGGTTTCACGAACATACATGACATATACTTTTTTAAATACCAATGTAGGCTTGCAAATACATAAACTTATAAGAGCATGTCTCCATTAATCTAGACTTGCGTATCTGATTTATATATGGTGATGTTTGGAATAGGAGTATGTGTGTGAGAACAAGGTGTGACATAGCTAGACTACCCATACAATCATTTATTATATGGTACCAGATACTACCTCTGTATTTAATGTGTGTATAATGTATAGACATATATACAATCCATGTTTTTTTTAAATTAATCATATATGTTGTTATTGAAATTGTCCAGCAATATGATTTTCAAGAATTTATAAGCGTTAACGTGACGCTATCTAGCTGTGATTAGGAGACGCATGCATACTTACGACACTATTCAAACTACTTGTAGTTTTAACAAACTTGCTCAAAGAAACTAGTATATAGTCAGTATTAAATAGTATTTTTTTAAGTACATGTAGATCTATTTGAGCAAAAAAAAATACAAAAATACAAACTATAAAAGAAATTGTCCTTGATCATGCTGATTGAATGAATATTCACGGTTATAGTAAAGTAACCCATATCTGGTCATTGTGCCAGTAACCATACACATAATTCTTACTATGACCCACATTAATACATTCTATCATCAGCTGACCGCATATACCACGAATATGGCTTTGGTAGTGGCGACTTGTAGGTCTAGAACATATACGATAAGACCTACGTAGTATTCCTAGAAATTGGATGCAAGTCCTATTTATATACGTTGTCCGTCGCTGTTGCCCTAATATATATATAGGTCTATGTTGGTTTATCGGTCACTGCGCTGCCATTCATCTTAGGGCTACAGCTGATGGAAAAACTTTAGGGTCAAATGTTCAGATGAGTACCGGATGTTGTTCTTACCTTATATTACGTGGTACCTGTAGTTAGTGTAAATATCGCCAGTCACGCATGATTAAAGAATATAATCTTCCAGTGTTCTGTGCCCTGCGTATATATACGTTTAGTTACTCTCCTCCGTCGCTGAGAAACGTGATTCTTTATCCTTGTGATAACTCGTCATCGCTTCCAGGAATAAATAGCGGTTGCCTCCCTTTGTCTTGCAAGTCATCCAATGCCGTGTTCCAACCCCAGAACCATACCATGAACGATATATTATGACGCTTCTTCTCCTAGACACATGTCATATACAGTCGACCCCCGTATAACTGGACGTCAGCTAACCGATTCCCTCGCTATCCGGACGGTTTTTACTGGGAACGAATATTTTCCTATATAAAATGACTCTAGCTAGAGCGCAGGCTACTCTGCTAATTCCAAACAGCTGGAAGAGTCTGGAGTAGCCAAGCGCTGTAGGTAGCCTATGGACAAATGTGTACTACTAGTATGTGTATTCTATCTATAGGCCAGGTCTGCGACTTAATTTACTATATATGATATGTACTTTCAACAATCTTGATCAAAGGTCCGAACTACATTTATTGGTGCAAAATGAGCAAACCACAGCATTTACTATTGTCTTTTATTGGAATAATACTCATGGTATAATATAAACACAAACTTTTGGTATATTTTGTGGATAGTCGTTCACAGCCCTTGGTAATACACGGGTAAAGGGGTAAAGCAAGAACTGGTGTGCTGTGTCTCGGTGGGGCATCCGTGTTCTGGCTGCTGCAGGATATTCCGTGTGTTAGCACCAACAGCCGATGGAAATCGGATCTTTCAAACAGCAGGGCATATGAAACATGCCAGGCGTTATATGAGTGAAATAATCTTGAAAGTGGGTCCAAACTCAATTCAACTAACCAACCAACCAGCAGACTAAGCAGTCAACCAATTCTGGACGAAATCAGGTTTTAATATTCACTAATCTACAGAAAATAACCTAATAAAGTATACATAGTAACTGAGATAGTAGTGACCTCATTTGCACTCATATTGCATATAGTGCATGGTTATATCAGTTTATTATTGTTCACATGGTATACAGAATAAGCCGTTACGTGCACTGTCTTGTCTAACCGGAGTGGGTTCCACAAGGCGGCGCTGTGTCGACGGGCCAATCGCAGATCTGCATTGCCTCGTTGAATACAGTTCCTGCAAACATCCAGCAGAATACATTAGCATCAATATCCAACCAGCGCAATGATCTATTTCGCCAACAGAAAATTACTTCCTAATCAACCTTTTACACGTCGTTATTTATCCTCGATCGTCGCCTATGGAAAATGTTACGTCGTTATTTATCCTCGATCATCGCCTATGGGTGAAACATTCCCGCCTCGACGTAAAACATTAATTCAATCAATTCAATATCCATCCTCTAAACACAAAATCGGAGACTGTTTTTACGCTACGTTTATGACATAATATAAATAAAATATAACACTGAAATACCCTTATCGGGAGGCCGCCAATGCATTACGTTATCTACAGAGACTCTGAGCTTGTATACTGTGAGCACCGGCTTGTACTGACTGTGAGTACCGGCTTGTACTGACTGTGAGTACCGACTTGTACTGACTGTGAGTACCGGCGTGTACTGCCTGCGAGTACCGGCGTGTACTGACTGCGAGTACCGGCTTGTACTGACTGCGAGTACCGGCTTGTACTGACTGCGAGCACCGGCTTGTACTGACTGCGAGCACCGGCTTGTACTGACTGCGAGCACCGGCTTGTACTGACTGTGAGTACCGGCTTGTACTGACTGTGAGTACCGGCTTGTACTGACTGTGAGTACCGGCGTGTACTGACTGTGAGTACCGGCGTGTACTGACTGTGAGTACCGGCTTGTACTGACTGTGAGCACCGGCGTGTACTGACTGCGAGTACCGGCTTGTACTGACTGTGAGCACCGGCTTGTACTGACTGTGAGCACCGGCTTATACTGACTGTGAGTATCGCGGCTTGTACTGACTGCGAGTACCGGCTTGTACTGACTGTGAGCGCCGGATTGTACTGACAGACATTCGCTAACATTGATGTCGGACTCCCAGGAACCTCTGGCTAATGTAAAGGGTGTAGTCTTACCTCCAATACAGTAATTGTGTCCAAAGAACGTGCCGCCCATACATGTATAGTATGACTTGCATTTGGTGGAAGCATCTGCATACTTGCCATCCTTCTTCACAGAACAATCCATCATGGTACTGCACAGTGAGGTGAAGGTGCTTGGACTACAAAACAGATGCTACATTCAGTTAGCCATATAGTAACTCATATTATTATTTGGAGATATACGAATTGCCGCCTAATATAATTATATTCATGTAAGTATTCCGATATAGGATACGAGGTTTGTTATATATATAGTAACAGGTATAGTATTTGTCAAAGACGTTTCAAAATAATGAATTTTTTCTCTTGGGGTGCGTTCAAAGACGCAAGCGGCTTACCAAACTAGTCACTGTCTCAAGAGTCGTACATTGGACAGGAAACAAGTTTAGCTAAGTGGCTTACTCAGCGCTTGTGTCTTTGAACGTGCCCTTGGTACAAAAATGTTCTGTAGTTACAAATGTTAACAGTTAATTATCATGGACACGTACTCCGCACAGTGCTTTGTTGCACTGTTGTAGACGTAGTTTGATGGGCATTCAGTGACAACGCTGTGTCCGCCTGTACACGTGACGAAAGCTCTGCATCCCAAATCATAGACTCCATCACCTTTTACGTGACAGTTCACTGCAAATGCTGGAAGGAAACAATTAAATAATGCATTAAAATACAGTATACCTTGCATATAACGGACTCATTGGGACCGGCTATTTATGTCCGTTATATGCAAAGTCTGTTATATACGCATATATGCCGCAATTAGCGTTAGACGGGATCTGGGACTTCAGATTCGGTCCGTTATATGTGAGTGTCCGATTTATCCGAGGCCTACTGTATCTACCAAGTAGGCTGAAGGGAATAGATAGAATAAAATGCCAGTAGGGATTCTAAAACACGCCACGCAACTAAAATGACACGGGATCACATCCTCTAAAACACGGGTGCAATGCATCCATAAATAACATTCGGTAAGCTTTGATAATCATGAATTCGATTTTTGTTTTAACATGGGTACCATGACACAGACGTTCCCATACTAATCTCAGTGGCCATGTCTTATCAGCTGTGGTCTTGCTACAAAGTCTGCATGTTGCGACACCAAACAGATGCGTCACTTATAATATAGTATACTTCCTCAATCTGATTAACAAATTCTAATCGTAGTAACTCAATCGTGGCGATGTCTCGGGTTGGTTGGATATATGCGTATTTCGTGGCGTCTCTTGACGTATATTTGGGGATGTGGCTCGATCGGATTGTGAATTTGTGACATCGCTTGTCGATAAAAAATCATTCAAGATCAATCATCCTCGAAATACAGGCCATTATGACTTATCTAATAGCCATATAATAAGAGAGGTTGAAAGGTTTTTGAAAGTGCAAACATGATTTTATGTATCTCGTCAATTTACTTTTCATTTGTAGATATAATAAGAACTACGTGCAAAACAACCATACCTTTTAATAGCTGTGATATCCCTTTAAATATAGGTCTTGGATTTGAATAATCTTATGTTCATAATCCCATCAAAAACAAACCTCAGTGTACATCTTGTTACAGCCGTTCAGTCATTTATAATAATGGAAGTGGAAATTACTAGCAATGTGAACAACCTGTGGATATATATGGTGTACTCCCATTTTCCCCATCAAAGGTGTTCAAATTAATTTTAAATTAAATGATTTCACCAGATTACGCACCCCGACCTGTTTTATTGGGGCAATACCAGTTGCATAAAAAGGCCTATTTTCAACCTGTTTTCTGCCGTCACTCGCGCTATAACCGAAGTGCCGCAGATAACTTTGAATATACCATAAGGTCACACTTACATGTGCCATAGTAAGCATAATGAAGTTGATGTACTTATCAAGAAAAAATATCCAGGAAAACGTTAATATTTTAGGCAATAATAGGTCCCCAACCAGTACAGTACATGTATGTTGTAGCTATCCAACTGAATACAAATAAAAGGAGCCACACATAAGTCCACGTATCCTACTCCCAGTGTTACAGTTGATCTCACCTGCTGGTACAACAAACAGAAGGAAAACACACAGGACCTGCATCTTGGAATCTTTAGCAGAGAATGAATGCTATGTCTCCATGTGAAGTCTACATATGCCATGCACTTACTTATCACGTTCAGACATGTGGTAATGTGTACATACATTTTGATAAGGATATCCTGTCGTGCACTTACAACGTCCTGGTTTCATTATTTTTATCTTGGTCGTTTTCCCCCATAATATAATTAGAAATTCCAATAGAATGACATCTGTTGATTCTGTAGCATGGACGTCAGAGAGTCAAAGGACCTCGAGTTCAAATCCAGGTGCCCGTTGCACGAAGCTCTTGTAGCGCTACAATAGTTGTAACTGGGCTCCCGCCACAATATAGAAAGCGTTGACTTACAATAGTTGTAGCCTACAAGAGTATCGTGCAACGGGCACCTGCCCTGGTGTCCCGGCATCAACTTTTGCGAAAGTGATGCACTGTCTGTGGAGTGGCAATGCATATATCATCCATGGTCTGTCAGTACCAGCTGGTGTTTGCAGGTTTACTACAACATTCAGCTCTACGGATATTGCGGGTTTCCTCCTGCCATAAACTGACAGGTTGTGATGTAAGTGAAAGAATCTTGAAAGTGGCTCTAAACCACCGTAATAATTTATTATATTTAAATGTACAGGAAGCACGACTCGTTAGGGCATCTCCAGTTGGCTTCAGCATGGGGAGTGTTAAATTCACTGCCTGAAATGTATGCCCATACAATGTTATCCAAAGAATGTCATCCAACACTTCTAGCTGCAGAACAAACCTATTTTTCATAGGCAAGAAGGAAAAAAAAGAAGTCTATATTTAATAATTTTCACGATATTTTATCACATATTCCATCAACTGAAAGACATTGTTTGATGTAGTTTCCAATCTTATCAACAGAAAAGTTAACAATCTTGAATAAATACTATTGCAGCATTATTATTATTATGGCCACGAGATATAAAAATAATAGAACTATTCATACCACTGTGTAGTATTCTACTAAATTCACTGATTTTCTGTGTCATTCTGACACCAAACAAACAGCATACAACCAGAGTTGTACAAACAGGAAACGTATATAACTGTAAAATATTTTGAGTATTAATTATTAATTATGATTCTTCGTCAGTGAAACAATCGGTCAGTCCTCTTAACAGCTCCCTCTTGTGGACAATGTGGGCGTTCTTTAGAGCACTCGGCCTTGTGTGGAACCGCATTCCTTCCTGAAATGTAAACATGTCATCATGGATTGCATTAAAATATTTCAATCTATTATTCGAAGATATGCTTACGGTACTTCCTTTTAGTAAAAACACTGGAAAACCAATGAAAAGCATTCTATCGTGTCTAAAACAACATCAAATGCAAATGATAATGATTACGGAATAGCCATGCACCTACATTACAAACTTTTTTGAGTAAAATTTCACGCTCTCAGTTTTGTTCACAAATCCTCATATGGATTTTTGAGCTCATGAAATCGTCCTAAAAAATGTTTCGTAGTCCCTGGCCTGGTGCTCGGACATTCCGTTTCCGGAATCGACCATTTCTCGTGCATTATCTTATACATATTATTAATAAAAACAGCACAGTTACCCTGGTAAGATTCCTGCGAGTGACGACTCCGTCTCCGACGTTCACGTGCTTGAGCGTTCTGAACGTCTGACACAGCGTCCTCAGCCTCTTCGTGGGTGGCTCGTCCTCATCGTCCTCTTCACCGTCCTGACTGACAGACAGCTCCACGCCAGAGTCGTCTCCTGGATACGGCTGATTCCGGCTCCTCTTCGGTCTCCGACGATCGTTGGGGCCCGGACGCCTGTTTCCCGACTTCTTCGGACTGGTGCGTTCATCGGAGTCGGTCGTTGTCATCGTGTTGGCGGACAGCGGCTGTAGAGGTGAGCGGCAGCTTCTGGGGACGATGGTGCGGAGAGTCCTGATTGTGCGCAACGCCGACTGGAATCTGCGTCTGGAGAGCCAGCATCTCACCGCTGAAACACAGGACGATTATGTTACAGCAGAGAATGGGTACCCGGAAGGATTTTGATTGAATTAATGCTTTACATCGCAGCGGAAATATTTCAACCATAAGTGACGACACCCAGAAGGATGACATATCAGGAACACTGAGTGTACATTGATCCATTGACTGGGGATAATAATGTGGCGCTTAGAGCATGCCTTAGGGGGTGGATTTGGCACATTATAAGTGGCCTATTATTATTATTATTATTATTATATGGGCATGTGTCGATGATGTCAATGATGACCTTCTAGCCTTTTGAAAGATAGCTTGGGTTCTATACGCAGGATGATTCTGCTTTTTATTATTTTATATTATTTATTTTTGCTACATCAAGTACCTCTCTGTATACACGATGCTGCTTGATTATGCTGACGATGTCTCCGTCCAATGAATAGCTTCCAGTTCCGCCAAATAGTTGTGGCTGCCGCTTGTTGTCTTTGCTGGTTACACATCCGCCACACACGTTGAATAATGACAGCATTCTGCACTCGCAACTGATTCCTGGCAATTTCTAGAGCCTCAAACTGAAAAAGAGCAACATCAACGACCACAATATAATATATACGTACTATGGCAATTATGGTTGTCAAATTCAATTCCTGGAAGTAGAAGCTTCTGTCACTCTCAAAACAAATACTGGCCCTTTGGCTCAGTCGGTAGAGCGTTGGACTCGCAATCCATAAACTCAGGTTTGAATCCCAGGATCGGCACGGCCATCAGTTACTGGGGGAAAAAATAAGTTTCCTACCTGATTCTGAAGTAGGAAAAGTTTGCTTTTGCCAAACTGGTCTTGAAATGTAGCCTCGTGAACCAGCTGGCCACCCAGGACTTTGGACAACACAGCGGCGCAACACTTGCTGGCGTAGTTCAGACTGGAGAAGCCTACAAGACAAACATAACGTCCTGGGTGAAAACAAGCAGCTTATAACAAGGTTTGTCAGCTTTTGATACCGATCTGAGGTTCAAAATGGCTAACATGTGGTTTTGATCATGTCTTGAAAAAAAAACAATGGATGACAAGAGAAAGAGGAAGTAGCATGGATAGCAACCCAGCGGTTTCAATCGGTGCCTGCAACCGGCAAAATTGTCCGTCTACTTCGGAGTATTTCCCTAATTTTGCCGTCTACTTTCAATCTTGCTGATACTACTTTGTATGATTTATGCAGGTCTTTTGCCTCTTACTTTTGCTACTTCTGATTCTACTGAAACCACTGGCAACCATGCATGTGCAGAGTCAAAGGGTCGAAGGGCAAGGACTGCCAGAAGTTAAATTTAGATAGAATCAGGGGATTCCCACGTCAACAGCTTTTCTGAGAAGAGAAATATCCACAGAGATGACTGGCTAAGTTTACGAAAATAAATCGTGTTTTTAACGATACCAGCACTAGTTAGTACCTGTCCTACGTCGGAACACTCGCTGTGGCGTGTTGAAGTGTCGGGGCGTGTCCAGGTGTTGCTGTATGAGATCTACGGGGTCCACGTCCATACTGTCCTCACACTGCGACCAGGCCAAGCTGTCCTCCTTGATCAGCATACCATACCTCTTGAGGAAGTCGCGGTACCCAAACCTGCTCATACAAATCACAATAGTCAGGCAAAATTACGTAAGTTCACTCGTACGACGTCATAGGTCAAGTGTACCCGATGGCCTACTTCAAGCGGTTTCTCAAGGATCTAGAGAAATGCTAGAGTTCGCTCGAAGTCGTGAAAGCAATGATAGAGTGATGTCACGAACGTGCTATAGTCTAGTAACTAGTCCATGCGCAATTACACTTCCGGGCAAAACTGGCGTAACCGCCCAAAGTAGTCTTATATGTAACTCTCTGTGTCCACTGGTAGACTAAACATCATGGCTCAGTAGTTCATTTGGTAAGGAATGCGATTTGCGAGATGACTTAATTTTCAGAAATATTTCATATTTATTTTCAATATAACTTTATCATGTAAAAATTATAATGTAACTAGTTGAATGTGGAATGTTATTTTTATGTACAATCTCCGCAGTCTCGTACCGGACTGAGTAGCTTCTCCTGGCAATCTCCACAGTCTCCAGGATGCCGCACGCCTTCAGCTGCTGTACCACGTAGACGGGGTCGAACTGGTCGCGCTGACTTGCGCGGTTCGGCTTCACGCAGCGAATGTAATGCACGTCGGACGTCTTCAGCGTCGACAGCAGCCCGTCCAACGATGCCTGATGTGATAGAAGAAATGGGTCAGATAATGCTGCAAAATACTAGTGGACGCTCTTTTCAACTGTGCGATGTGTACTCAGACAATGATCAGGTCCCGAGATTACAAAACTTTTCTAAGTACGATTTCATACTCAACTCAGATTTTTTTTTATAACACATCATGTGACGTCATAGCCTGAGTATGCTGTGTAAGAAGGGTTATGACATTTATGAAAAAAAATCTGAGTTGAGTATGCAATCGTACTCAGAAAAGTTTCGTAATCTCGGGTCACTGTGTGTACTCAGGGAAAGAAATGGCTCAATATATCGTGCAAGCAAGATGGTTGCAAAGACGTGTGACATCACTGTTCTATTCCTGTGGATTCGGCACCACCTCGCTAGCGAAAGCAGACCATACAGGTTCCAGACAAACCTTGAATTTGGTGAGGACAGTTTTTCTTTTTGTCTTGGAAGCCTGGTACATCTGGAAGTTTTCGAAGAGCTGCGCCAGGAATGTGTTGTTGCTGTGTTGGAGAAGTCGGACCAGCTCCACTGGAATGTTGTCCTGGAAACAATAGGTTTATACTAAAATTAGGATTATTTCTACAACCTTGGTATGGTATTATTAACAATATTACCCAAATAACATCTAAAAATCTGAATTATTTTGCCACAAAATATACACAATAAAGAAATACAGTACTGTACATAATATAACATACAATTGTGATTTCATCGGTAAACAGGCCTGGGATAAGGCCCCGGTTGTATGAAACGTTAATGCTTCGTTAACGTGTCATTATACCTCCATTAACTAATGTGACGTTACGCTAGCATTGAAAGTCAATGCATGAATAACGGCTAATCACGTCATTAGTTAATGGCACTTTCATACAACCGGGCCCTGATCATCTGGGGGATGCAGGACTCAAGCCATTTCCAGGGCAAATAAATCGACCCCTGGACGAATAAATCGGCGGATTTCTGCGGAAAATTGCCATGTCTGATAATAGCTGAATATAAATTTGACTTAAAGAAGAAATAGATTTTGATGACAGAATGTATCGG
The DNA here is from genome assembly GCA_034780755.1 of Lepetodrilus elevatus. Classification (NCBI taxonomy): domain Eukaryota; kingdom Metazoa; phylum Mollusca; class Gastropoda; order Lepetellida; family Lepetodrilidae; genus Lepetodrilus; species Lepetodrilus elevatus. Next base: position 1,579 of record JAVCKZ010055459.1, on the reverse strand, counting down.
GGGCCCTCCGGTTACGAAACGTATTTGAGCGTGATTTCGACTTCATGCTCGATGCAAATTTTGTATGGGGATATACGAATACATTTTTTGAATTGGACATGAAATCGAACTCAAAAACCTTTCAAAACCTAGCTCGGGCCTGGACAATCAGATCCCGAGATTACGAAAACTTTCCGAGTGTAATTTCTTACACATTTGAGCATGAGTTTATACTAAAAAGGATTCGTAATATCAGGGCCAGAATCAATAAGCACGTACTTTATTCTTGTTGGTGACGTGTTCCAAGCTGTAATGTACATCTCCCGCGTAGTGCTGTATGATGAAGCCGGGGTGAGAGATGAACTGGTTGGGTTGTTTCACTGCGTTGGGTATGTTCTGATTGACGCCCAGCACCCTCTCGCCCAGCACTCGGAGGTTGGACTTCCTGCTCAGGTAGACGTCCTAGAGGAGAAGCTTCAAACTTATCTCTTACTCTCCGCAAGATGCCAGTCAGAGATCGCCCTAGCTACCAGTAAACTTTGGGAGTCATCATAACCCCCAATGTTTTAGTGGGGGTCATTCATGTGGTTTGGGGGAGTCAATGACACATTAACAATCTTACATAAAATCAAGCTACGTGATAGCATGCAATGACTAATCCACAATAGCCGTACCCCTCTATAGGCAGCAATTACGATTGGACAATACTTTGAACGATTTATACACATGGGTTTTCCAGTACTAATAAATGCGATACTGATGATCAATATCAGTTTATTCTTAGCTTATTGTATGGAGGAAGATGAGCTGTAATTTCCCTATAGAAAGTATACGTCATTCTGCATTTAACACAACTTTTAATATTGACAACTTTGCTTCAAATTGACGCATAGAAAATGGTAGAGTGCGTATATTCACAAAAGTGGTGGTCAAATACTCGCATTTTGCGCCAGTGTACATGTAGAATGATACTCACAACGCAACTGCTTCCCTTGACATAGTTTTATTGAAATCGGGGAACTATCAAATTGATCAGATTCGTTGGTAAAGGGTTAACCCCGTTGGCTGAGACCGATAGGAGCATCTTATATCACACCCAGCTACAATAACTTGCCATCTAACTTCTGAAACACCTCTCCCGACATCTCGCTCACCTCGTTCAGGACGCCAAACACGCCAAGCTTTCCCTCCAGAGCGTCCAGACAGGTCTGGTTGTCATGGTAACTGATGTGTTGCCATGGTACGCATTCCTCTTCGTACTCTCTCTGTATAAAATTACCACAGACCACGAGTTAGTTTTTAATGGAGAGGCTAGACAATTGTAGTCTTAAGCTAAGGTTTGCGCCAATGCTTGACCAAGGCTCATAGATTGCATAGGAGGGTCGTAGTGATTATTCTTAACCTTGGAGCCGAGATACACCCACTGTACTGGAAGCTACCTTGGAGCTGATACACACACTAAGGGTTTCACTTAGGTTTCGATTTTTACGAGTCCTGGGGACGCATGGTGATATACTTTTCCTGTCCCAAGTTAGAAAAAGGGAGTCCCATGCATTTCACGTACACTCGGAAGAATTAGAGTTACTCCCCTTTGCACGTA
>JAVCKZ010055448.1:0-16646 GCA_034780755.1 Lepetodrilus elevatus | reverse complement strand
AGAGAGAGAGAGAGAGAGAGAGAGGAGAGAGAGAGAGAGATGAAAGAGGGAAAGAGAGATAGAGAGAGAGATAGAGTAGAGATAGAGAAAGTGAGACAGAGAAAGAGAGACAGAGAAGAAATGAGAGAGGGAAGGAGAGAAACAATGAATGATGTAGATAGCTAAATGTTCAGCATTTGCTCACATTTATATATGCACCTGCATAATGCACACACACACACACACACACACACACACACACACACACAAGACAAACGTTCTCTTATGAGTTCTCTAAGTTTCTTAAAGCTCAGTTAAATCCTAGTACAGCAAACAGTAAACACTCAGCCTTTAAAAATACTACTTTTATAATGATAATTTAAAGTAGATTTTCCTAGCGCAAATGCTTCCATGCATCAGAACATGTATTATATATATATATATGTATTTTTTTTTTAATTGGGGTTTAGAATCGCTTTCTAGACTCTTTCACTAATATCATCACTTGTCAGTTTAGGGCAGGAGGAAACCCACAACATCTGTAGCGCTGAATGTTGCAGTAAACTTGTGAGCACCGGCTGGTACTAACAAGACCAAGGATGATAACTGCATTGCCACTCTACAGACAGTGGCAGTGCCTCTTATCAATATCGCATTATAAATGTAACTTTCGCGAATATTGATATCGGGAACTCCGATTGCTGTCACATTTACGTTTAAAATCTAGAGGTCGCATTAAATTAGTGACGCATTAATTTCGTGATTTACAGTTTATTGGATGATGATGACTTTTGCTGTGCTTTAATAATAATCTGTGACAAAATACCTTTAACGACTGAGCTACCTGTCACACTGTTACACTTGCAGATGCACCAGGAGGTCACCCATCAGAAACACTACCAAGCCAACATGCACAAAGGCATATTGACTACAGTTGATTGGCAGCGCACATGCTGCAGTTCAACATAACAAGGACTCACAGACTCCATCAGCTTTATGAATGAGACCTGTATTACCTGTATTTACCTGTACATACTGCTTACCAATTGACACCTGTGCATGCCGACGTAATTGAAATACAGATATAGATTTATTTCATATAGACCAACGTTAATCAGAAATATCCTAGCTTACAATGGAAGTCGATGACTGTAGAAATGTGTAAATTAACATGCCATATACAATGACGTAAAACGCCTATGTTTTACAGTGAACATTATGTATAATGGTGTAAAGTTTCCTATGTTTTACAACTGATATGGTGTACAATGGTGTAAAACTCCTATGTTTTACAATTAATACAGTGTACAATAATGTAAAACTATATGTTTTACAATTAATAAAGTGTACAATGGTGTAAATCTCCTATGTTTTACAATCAATACAGTGTACAATTATGTAAAACTATATGTTTTACAATTAATAAAGTGTACAATGGTGTAAATCTCCTATGTTTTACAATTAATACAGTGTATAATGATGTAAAACTCCTATATTTTTCAATTAATATGGTGTCCAATGTTTTAATAGGGTGTCCAATGGTGTAAAACTACTATGTTTTACAATGAATAAAGTGTACAAATGTAAAACTACATATGATGTACAATGAATAAAGTGTACAATGGTGTAAAACTACATATGTTTTACACTGAATATGGTTTAAAACTCCCTATGTTTTATAATTAATCAATGGTGTAAAACTGAGTTTAGTTTTCAGTGAGTCACTACTCACCATGATACCTCTAAACATAAGAAGCACGCATATAGTGTATATCAAATTAGTGCTTCTAAAACCTGGTCAGACTTCTCAACTTGATTAACTTAGAGCTGCTAGCGGAAACATTTGCTGCTTCAGCTAGAAAATTGCGTAGGTAATACTATTTGAGGTCTAGGTAATTAATTTTTACTAGACTTTTTAGATCATGTTCCCTCTATATATATATATTTGACTACAGATGATTAATATAGGAGGGACATATTACATTTAGTGTTTTAAGTATAAGATGTAACTTTTTATTTTATTTTTAAATGCATGAGAAAGTCTACCACACACTAAATGAGTGCTCAGGGCTCTGGACTAACATATGCCTGACGTACAGGGGCAAGTTAAATTGCACTGCGGGCAACCTACTTTTTAACATTTAGCCCCTTTGGTGCCATTGTTACTTGCCCTGACTTGCTCTGTGGGCAAGTAACTCAAAATGTTAGTCTGGAGTCCGGGTGCTATATGCTTTATTATTTCTTTTTCTTTCATATTCAAAAGCAAAATAAACAATACCAAGTATAACTGCATGGTGTGTTTTCTCTCTCAATTGTATCAAAAGTCATATGTCAATAATACAAAACAAAAACCAAAAAAAAACCAGCTTCTATTTCATCTCATATGATTTTGCATACCAAATATCAGGACCAAAAAGATTAGCTTAATAACCATCTGATATCTACATGCCTTAGATCCGATGTTTGTGTGTATACATAGCTTAATTCCTTCAGTGGTTCCGGATACAAAGTTCATAGTTCAAACAGATGCTAGCAATGGGCGCTAACAGTATGTTAACCCAGCTGGGCGAGACATGTCTATGGCGTTACGGTACAGACAAAATCTGTTACTATCTGTATACAGGAGAAGAAGGGTGGTGGGCTAATGCTATAGTCTGCACTGAATGTCCTATGTGTCAAGCATATGTGGAACAAGGTATAATACGAGCTGATATCTACATGTGGGTTAACAATTAATAGCTTCATTATGGGATAATTACGTTTCGTCCTACGTAACCCCATTACGACGAGCTTGCACAGTATCGCATGTATCGCAATGTTACAGTACTTTGACTGGGAAACACTGACAGAATCAGGGTTAGACATTAACGCTGGCCCGGGCCATTTCTCCCAATGCTAAAGGTATCCTGATATACGGTAATGGCCAGTAGAAATTCATGTGTTTTTTTGTAAACATTTGTATCATTATTCAGGCCAGTAAATTTTAAAGGTAAGTTTCTATCATTGGACAGAATGAAGTCTATTTATTTTATATTATATGACGCTACTAATAAGTACCCTGGTCATTGTGTACTACCTTTCATTCTGAACTACATGGAAAGTGTACAACACAAAGAGTCAATGATTACTCAATTTCCTTCTCAACTCCCTGGGGAGTATACAACACAAAGTCAATGTGCTCTCAATTTCCCTTTCAACTCCCTGAGGAGTATTCAAGGGTCAATGACCACTCAATTTCCTTTTAAACTCCCTGGGAATCATACAACACAAGAGTTTTTGTGCAATCAATTCCTTCTCAACTCCCTGGGGAGTATACAAGAGTCAATGTGCGTTTGCCTTTCTTCAGTCAATGTTCACCTACTTTCCTTCTTAACTTGATGGGAAGTATACAAAGGGAAATGTAAACTCACTTGAATAATAATGTCATATTAAACGTTCAATACGATTGTCACGCGTCTTACAGATCAATATTCCTGTCGTTAAAATATGTAGGTCAGAAGTTATCGTTGCAGCGTCCATTTATCTTGTACATCTACAAAACATGCATGTTCCAGGCATGAGGTCTCTCTCGTGATCTGTTCACAACAGCATGAACAACTTGTGACACAACAGCATGAACAACTTATGACACAACAGCATGTCACAGGCAGAGATTGAGATCGGGCGTTTATACCCATCAATGACATCATTATTCCGCAATCAACGGAAAAGTTCCCAGAAAAACTGCCAATCCAGTATGATGGCAACACATGCAGCTGACTTAAAACTGTGTGAATGAATACTCCATATCTTCCTTGAGGGTTTAATGACTTGGAGGCCGTTCCGCAAAGAGGTCTTAGATGCCGTCCCTGTTGTTTTTCTTGTCCTCCCGTGAGGACATTTCAGGATGGACTTTAAAATCAGTGTCCACCAACCTGATGATCGTAATTTTCGACAAGTTTTTAAAGGCATAGTGCCATTTTGGAAGGAAAATAAATACTTCAAATTACGATCCTATTTTTCTAAAGCTACGAATCTTTCGTAGAATGTCCCTCAAAGCCGATGGCCCACTGAGCATGCATTTGTATGACATTCATCATATTGGGACCGTTCATTATTCCGATCTGATTCCTAGAAGAGCTCTTAAAGCCAGAATGCTAAGTCAGTTGTATTTGTATAATCTAACTTTCATTTGTTTTTCTTACAGATATTTCAGGTCGAATAGAGAGGGCTCATGCATATTCATGACTGTAATGCGAAGTTAGTTGGCCAATAGCTGTGTGATAACGCGATCCTGGACACCTACACTGTGTTGTACGCGTTCTTAAATTAGCGGGATCAGAACAAGCGTTAACATTGGGGTTAATTTGACTGCCCAAGAGGCAAGTCTTCAGGGACAATACCAAAAGGAAACGTTTATACTTTCTGTAGTAGATGGTTTATGTATAATATATGTTGTATATTTGGTTACAATTTCTACAAAATATAATCTACAGGACTGTTCTTATAAACTTTAATTTGCAATCTGACATCCTATCATATTCATTTTTCGAAGTAAAAAATTAAATCATATTCACAAATATGTTCAATACCAACAAATAGCTTTAATAAATGACAAAATATGAAATTTTGAAACAACCACAAAAGATAAAATTATGAAATTATCGTAAAACATTAAATAATGAATTAATAATGTACAGATTTGTTTGTGTATATTTATTTCATTGTTCCAAGTTATTTGCTACCTCATATATGTCTACAAACAATTGGTCATTCTGCCATTCACCATGGCAACCATATTTCAAAATATAATTTATTTACATTATATTGTGTGACACGAATGGAATGGCAGATCCTGTTTTCTCTGTTCTATAATGTCTTTACAACCAATTAACCGGTCACTATAAGAGCAGTATGACCACTAACTCAACATGATAAAGCAATTGTGAATGTCTAGACAAAATTATGAAAATATAGACATGTATATTGAATAATACATCATATATTATATAGGTATACAGCTTCTCAATTAAGGTAACATTGTTAAGAATGCAAGGGAAAGACTTTCGTAAGTGTTCTCACTTTTGTCAATACTTTTGTACATGTAATTCCTTTTGATTATTTTAGGTAAATAAAATATGTTGAATTCAGTCATTCAATTAAGCACATAAAGAGATTGGTGGGTGGAGGTGATGGGTGGGGTAGTGAGTAGTGGGAGTGGAGGTGGTGGGTGGGGTATTGAGTAGTTGGGAGTGGAATAGGAGAAATAAAACTGTATTAAAAATAAAAATGATGATAAGATTTAAAAAACATATTCAGTAAATATTTCTAAAGTATTTGATACATTTTAGAGTATGATTTGAAGGGGTAGCGCAAGTTTTAAAAAAAGAAAAAATTATAATTTTGAATAATTTAAAAAAGAAATAGGCAGTAAATTACTTAATAAAATAATTAATAATTTTGCTTGAGTTAACAATGAGGAAAGAAGGGGAAACTAAAAATTAGTAATATTGTATGAAAGTAATAAAGTAATACAAATTCAAATAGTTTTATAAAGCATGTAGGCAGTAAATTGCTCCAAAATATTAAATAAATTAGACAGAAAGTAATGCAAGCTAAAAACCAAAGAAGTAATCATGTATAAAAGTGAAAACAATTCATATATATGTATGTGATTTCAAAAGTATTTCTCCAGTAAATTACTCCAAAATATTTGAATAAATTTGACTGATTATGCAGTGAAGAAAATCAAGGTAAGATAAAACCAAAGAGGTAATTATGTATAAAAATAAAACAAATTCATACAATTTAAAAAGAGTTTTCTCCAGTAAATTACTTCAAAGTACTTGAATAAATTTGACTGAATTTACAGAGAAGAAGTAGGGCATGATGTGGTAATTATGTAAAAACAAGTAAAATAAATTCATATAATCTTAAAACAAATTCTCCAGTAAATGACTCAAAAACACTGATTATGCAGTGAGGAAAGTAGGGTTTACTAACAATAAAAACAAAAAGATAACAACCTTACCCTGACTCATAACCTGACCAATCCAAAACTCTGATGATCGAGTGGAAGACGTATCAGAAACCACCAGCGGATTGCGTGTCAATGTCCGTCAGCATCTATCTAACGACCCCTCGGATTAACCAAGAATATCCAGGACCTGAGAACGCCCGCAAAGATCTTCGGATGACGATGAATATGGATGGCGAGGGGAACAGATACGAAGGTTTAACTTGGTATGGAAAACACGACCGACTGTCGAGTCCAATTGATGGGAAGAAGCTCAATCCCTTCTACTGGATACGTCGTAGTGTAATTGACCGGAATACTACGACCATGTTTGTCGACCATGTTTGTCGCCACAAGCGGCTTGCCCTGATGGCCTTGTTTGACATATGCCCGTAGGACATTGTAGGAGCCATGGAAGGACCTAGAAGGACATTGGAGGACGGTGAAGGACCTCCAAGTAGCCCCAGAGGAATTCCAGAGGGATCCTGGAAGGACTAGGGCAATTTTCTTTGTTACAGATTTCTCACATCCTTGACCAGAATTTCTCAGGGAACCCCTTGCAAACATGGACTTTAGATGATGTTTATCATGACTTGACAATATCAGATGCTTTAGACATGAAATAATGAGGACAAAATGACTACGATCTGTCATGAATGACCCCTTTTTATTGTTGTTGTTTTGGGGTTTTTTTAGGTTATAATTGTGGATTAGAGCTTTCAAAAATCTTTCACTTATATCACAACTTGTCAGTTTATGGCAGGAGAAAACCTGCAACATCCGTAGCACTGAATGTTGCAATAAACCTGTGAGTACCAGCTGAGGTACTGATAGACAGCTTTATGAACAGATTCTCAAAACAAAACAGAGATACATTTTCTGGTCGCATATTTTCATGTCTATGCTCAGGATGTCTCATGAAGCTAATTTTCGGGGTAACACTTTAGGCAAGGTTTATAAAAAATTACGATACCAAAATGATATCTATGTCTTTTATAAATGCCACCTTAAAATTGTTGAAAATTCCAATAAACAATAATTAATTAATTAATTCATTCATTTACAAAGCAAAACTGAAAAATAAAATGTTCTGAATTTAAACATGGAAAGCCGTTACGACCTCGTCACCAGCCAATGTTCTAACGCTCTGCTGTTGGCTGTATATCCTAGAGTCTACGTTTACCTAATTACCCATACTGGACCAAGGCTACTGCGAGAACCCGCGAATGTTTTCGTCAACACACTCACAGCATCGTAATACTACAAGGACGAAGTAGGAATATCACACATAATGGTTTCGCCCCCGAGCACTGATATGCCGTACCTTTCCGTAAAGACGGTAACCAGAGTATCGCCATCCAGATATCGGCTGCGTGTAATGTAATAGGAAAAGTGCTCTTAGAGATTTGGCAATTCGTAATTAAATTTCTGCGGAAAATCTGTTGACAGGCGAACACAATGTTGTTGCGTACATATGCACCGTGTCATCACTGTAAATTAAAAAGTCTTTGTATTGATGTTATTTTGCATGAACATTTTAATTAAATGGAGAAGAAAAAAAAGGAGAAACGATTAGTTGTGTACTTGTACATTTTATGGTTGGAAAATTTCATCATTCTTCAAAACCAATTTAGAAATTTATTTAAAGTCTGGATAAATATTGAATGAGCATTTTAATGAAGTTTGGTAAACAGTAGTTTCTGAAAACCAATAATTGACAGATTTTAGTTCTCGAAATGTTTCTGATCAATTTTATAAAAGTCTTATTTTTCAAGCAATTAATGCCTATGCGAGGGTACTATTTATCATATAACAAGTATGGTATGCTATTTATAATAATAAATTTTATTTTTATTTAATAATTTAAAAAAAATATATATCAGTTAATGATACACAGTTTATGGACCTATTTGTTTATAATTAAATTGTAACATGCTATTGAATGCTTATTACATATTATAATGTATTTGCAGCACTATCTGCACTATATAATGTAATATTCTTGATCACGTCGTCTCTGCAGATCAATAACCATACTATCGCGAATGTCATGTCCGCCTTGGGGTCATCAGGTCACCAGAAAAGGCACCGTGGTTACAGATAGTGCATTAACCCTCTCCATGCTGGAGGCAAAAATAGATGCCCTAGAAGGCAGAGCCTGTGCCTAATCCAGCAGGGAGAGGGTTAACTTGATCAGTTCAATATTATATGCTGAATTATTTTGTTTGCAATGTGTTCCATAGTTAGCATCACTGGTTCACCAGTACTGACGTGATGATCTAATAGACAGAGTTGTTGTAGGTTATCATCCTCCCACAACCAGACGCGGTGAAAGATTGTGCAGCAATCTTCAGGCTACAAACTTGAAGGATCAGGCCCCAAGAATACAAAACTCTGAGTACGATTTCATGCTCAAGCTCAGAATTTACATGATGTTTTATGAACAAAACTATGAGTTACCCCGTAATAATGGAATCGTACTCAGAAAAACTTCGTAATCTCTGGGCCTGGTTCAAATCCAGTTTGGGGTGAGTGGTGTGGGCGGTGTGAGTGGTGTGGGTGATGTGAGTGGTGTGGGTGGTGTGGGTGGTGTGAGTGGTGTGGGTGGTGTGAGTGGTGTGGGATCAGAATGTACCAATACGGCAATAGAAAGTAACTTTAAAACTGATACAAATAACGAATGTTATGTTACAAATGTTCTACTAGCCTCTAGGATACCTTTAGCATTGGGATAAATGGTCCGGGCTAGCAGGCTAGTGTTAATTTCGATCCTTGCCAACAGTAGATGAAAATATAAAACTCTATAGAATACAGTACTTCTATGGTAAAATCAATAATGTCACTAAAAAAAGAAAGATTTAAAGGAGTATGTTAATAGTAAGCTATAGATTCTGGAAACATTTTTTTATACAATAATTTCAAATGCATGAGTATTGGAAATGGTACTTGCCATTTTCTTTCCACTTTGTACAACGAGTTGTCATTCTGGGTATTGTTTTACTATGAAACCATAGCGCTCTTGTAAGTGCATGATCCCCATGTGTTAGAGACCGGTACGAGAGTCCTTATGGTCTTGAAGTATGGTCTTGAAGTAGATATGAGAGCCTCGAGAAACTATACCTTGGCTCCAATACCTTTATATCTGTATCATTTCAAGTTGTTGTGCTCATGTGTCCCATACCTAAACTCATGTTTCCCATACCTATGCTCATGTTTCTCATAGCAAGACATATTTCCGCAACAGTTACAGTACTCATTGTTTCAAATAATTTCTCATTGTTCATCATTTCAGTCTCATCTTATGGTTTCGTTTCCCATCATGGCTATTGTATGTCCAGCGTTCGTCCCTAGTTTAACCCTCTCCAGGCTGGAGGCGACCAGAGATACCCTAAAGAGCAGTGCCCGCAGCAGGGAGAGGGTTAACAGGTTGAATAGTCTGATGGTCATTAACCCTAATGGCTTCCTTTTCTGGGGCATCAACCAAATTGCGAAATCTTTGATCCTCGCTCAGGGCCATTGGTCTTTCCATTAACTTTACACCTATGTATATACGTTGCATAAATCATCAAAGAGGTATACATTACCCTATTATGCAACATGATGGTTCATGTCTTATGTGAGTGGTAATTTGGCTTGAGATATAATATTACAAGTATGGCATGATTTGATGCCAGCCGTCATTGGCCGGAACATATGCTTGGTCATTTTGCATGGAAATTGTCGCTTGTTTCTTGTCTCGGTTTTCATTGTATGGCTGTTACGTTATACTAGTAATTTCAGAGTGTGTTTTGGTTGATGGTATTATCATGTTTCCGCGCAACAGACGAGAAGAATTGGATTCTTAATTACTAAATGTTTCTGTATGTGGTGAATTAGGTGACAACGCAGTAAAAATAGGATAACAGTGGTATTTGGCAGGGTTTTGGTTATGTGAAGAACAATTATTTTCATTTAGGTGGTGTTCCATTGACTTTCTTGGATGCACCTTCTGGACAGGGGACTGCTCCTTTCTAGCTATTCTGTCTGTACTTTCTGTCTGACGCATGCGCAGTTACCAATGATCAACACCGCACAGTGTAACTGCGCATGCGTCGGACAGAAAGTACAGACAGAATAGCTAGAAAGGAGCAGCCCCCTGTCCAGAATGTGCATACTGTCAATGGAACACCACCTTAGTATATTATAGTATTGGTTCAAAACAAAAGCCACTTGGATTTAATGAAAAATATTTAAAGGCAATCTCTACTTTGAAATTGATTCTTGACATACTGAAAAATAGATCAATATATTACTTTAAAATAAACTCACAGAGATAAGGGCAAAATGTGTTGCCTGCAATAGAGCTGATTGGCTGAAAATACATTCTACACGTGATCGCAAAAATTAATCGGAACCTATTTATGGATAGGCCAGCCATTCTAGCCTGAACTAACAAAGAGTTACGTCAAGATGGCAAATGATGAATAAAGTATGTCTACAGATGACCTCACGCGATCAATGCAATATTTAACACATCAATGAATAATCTTTGTTGATCAGCGACTTAGTTTTAACATTAAACTCCCCACGCTTGAGTCTGTCTGGAAATATAAAAACACCATCAACTCTTGATCGGACTTCAATAGTGTATATAAATCTCTTCGTGATGCATTGATATAGAAAGTCTGGATCTGATATCAAACGAAGAGAGAGAACGGGGAAAAAAACAACGAGAATTGAGGGTTTGCCAGGCACTTGATTTCGCACCATGAGACAAGGTAGAGTTAATAGTCTTTAAGCACAAGTAAACATGTGTGCACAAAAAGATAAATGTGAGTCCACACATAGACACATGGGCACACACATATATAGCCAACCATCCAACCAACCAGCCAAACAGTCAGCCAACCATGCAGCCAGCCAGTCAGCCAACCATGCAGCCAGCCAGCCAACCAGCAAAACAGTCAGCCAATCATGCAACCAGTCAACCAACCAGCCAAACAGTCAACCAACCATACAGCCAGCCAGCCAGACAACCATGCAGCCAGCCAAACAGTCAGCCAACCATGCAGCCAGCCAACCAGCCAGACAACCATGCAGCCAGCCAGCCAACCATGCAGCCAGCCAGCCAAACAGTCAGCCAACCATGCAGCCAGCCAAACAGCCAGCCAGAAAGATACAGACATGTATTACAGATTTTAAATATTATATTATATATTTTATTTTTATTATAATCTTGTGATATATATGAGTATAGGGGTGGGTTGTGCAGGTGGCAGACATTTAGCACCCTGCACTTTGCACCCCAGTCATTGTGCATTTTTATGAAGGAACATTTCACCTCCAATCAATCACATTCCAGCATTACACACTGCATTTCAACTGTATTATTTTGGTGCATTACGATGAAACTGATAAAATACTATTTTATACTGTTTCACTGCTGAAACTCGTATAATTGATTGGGGCGTAATGACTTGGGGCACAATGTACAGGGTGCGAAACGACACACATCCGGTTGTGGGTGTGTGTAGGTGTGACATTAGATATTTCGATTAATGACTTTGAACACCATTATGACTAAAATTGAAACTAAAAAATGACCTAATTTCAACCACTGCCTACACACTAATAGCTAGAAAAGCTTTCACATTATCATTTTCATCAGCAAATAAAGACAATAATATACCTTTTATTCACTATTTGCAAGTAAATGTGATATGTTTGGTTTAAACGCTATCCTAATGTCCATTACATTGATTTATATCAATGTGTTTACTCTCAACTCCGTAAATATCTCCGTGACATTTTAATCTTTGATTTCAATTAAGAATGTTTTTCTGCGGCTTTTATTACAATGTTGTGACCGTATTTAACTTGCACTATTCTGACACTGTTTCCTGGCTAAAAACCACTGTGAATGTGGTTATCAGTTTAACCAGTACTCGAGTCAATTCAGTAGAAAGGTTACAGGATTTTAACGGCCATTTAGCTGCTCATGTTGCTGTTTTATTTTACTGAGACATTTGAGAATATTGATAGCTTTTAAGATTAATTTATTGAAAACATTAAATTCATGATTTTGTCTTTGATATACTACTTAATAGTCTAGCTATAATAATTTTAAAATTATATAAATGGATACACATTTTATAGTACGCCATATCCACCCATGAATTCTTGCCCAGCAAGATAGGCGATTTACATTGTTCTGACAATAATAATAGTAATAATAATAGTAATAATGTAGTAGTATACTACTACTACTACTACTACTGTTAATACTACATTTAAATATACTAATAAATAATAATAATAATAATAATAATAATAATAATAATAATAATAATAATAATAAATACTAACAATAATAGCTTCAACAACAGTGATATTTTAACAATAAATCAAGTAGATAATATTATAAACATTCCTTTTACTGCTGTATTATCTCTCCATTTGACTTGACAGGAACGATAAAGACCAGTGAAACTTATTGTAAAACAAATACTTGATGGATCTATCTTCCAAACACAAAGATCTTAAAATAACAAGTCTACCCTTTGGTGAAGAAGATTTCCATTTGGTGTATACCAGTTATCTCCCTTGGTTCATCTGCATCATCACTGGCTAAAATATCATCTAACACCTAAACACTGTTAAGCAAACTGCTATAAGATCACTAAACTGCTGCTCAATTTGAATGGCATCAACAACCCTATCTTCCAACAACTCCAATCACTCACTCTGCACGCAATGAATGTCTAAACTGGTGTCAGTCCATCACGCTGTACTAAACACTGAAATAACATCAAGCTGTGTAGATCCCTCTACCAGAAACTAAAAGACAAAACACCATTGGACGAGAACTTTCTCTGTGTATGCTTTTCACGAATGCTCTTATATCGACTACAAGACCATAACCTTGAAAATTGCTTTGGTGACAGTGATCCCGATATGACACTGACTTTGGGGACCATAGCATTTCATGCTCGAAGTTTTGTTCACAAATCCCAGTATTATACAATTTCAAATTGTATAAAAACGTTTCATAATCTCTGGGTCATATAAACTTGAAAATGGCTTTGATGACAGGGATCCCTCGATATGACACAGACTTTGAAACCATGACATTTCATGCTCAAGTTTTTGTTTCCAAATCTGTGTATAAAAATATTTGAAATCGTAGTCAAAAGGTTTTGTAATTTTTTGGTCATATAAAAAGGGTAATTAATATTGGTATGGTGAAATTCAGTTGCCTTCAGATATATGACATGAAGCTCTCATACCTACTCAGAGCATAGTGATCTCATACTGGGTATCGTTTCTCGAAGGTCTCTTAGCCGCTAAAGGACCTATAGCACTCTCTTTGCCATTAGCTAATACATTGCTAAGAGAGTGCTATGGTCCCTTAGCGGCTAAGAAAGCTTAGAGAAATGATACCCAGGTAGGGATGGTTGGTAGCACAATGGTAGAACATTTGGACTTCAGAGCAAAAGGTCCTAGGATTAGTATTCGAAAGTACTGCTGGAAACTTACTGGCCCGAATAGCGATACAAATAACAAATGTTTACAAAAAACATTAATTTCTACTGGGCCCATAGAATACCTTCAGCATTGGGCCAGCGGTAATTTCGAACATTGCCTAGGATCAATCACGTTCTGGGAGCTCTGCATCTGAACGTCATAATGATAAGATTTGTCAGTTATGGGGAGAAGGAAAAACACCCATAGTACTGAATGTCACAGCAAACCTACGGATACCCACTGGTACTGACGGACCAAGGATGATATAACTGCCTTGCCAATGTATAGACTAATTATGTGTATTTTGCGTGTGTTTTTTTTTTTGTATTGTAGTTTAGATTCGCTTTCAAGTTTCTTTCACTTATATATTACAGCTTGTCTTGTCATACCAGTTTAACTCTCTCCATGCTGAAGTCAACCAGAAATGCCTGTGCCTAATCTAGCAGGGAAAGGGTTAAGACAGGACAGGATGGAAACCCACAACATCCATAGCGCTGAAAGTTGCAGTAACCCTGCGAGCACTGGCTGGTACTGACACACCAAGATGTTAACTGTATTGCCATTATATACGGACCTAGTCGTTTCTCGAAGCTCTCTTAGCCGCTAAGGGACCATAACACTCTCTTAGTAGTGTATTAGCTATCGGCAAAGAGAGTGGTCCCTTAGCGGCTAAGAGAGCTTCGAGAAACGATACCCAGAGCATCAGCTGGTACTGGTTTATGGTGCTCTGGTGGATACAAGAGCTTTGTGAAAGGGCTCTTTGGTCTTTGACCACCAAGATGGCCACCATCTAATGGCTGTTGTCCTGTTGCGCTCATCAATGCTATCACTGACATCTGACCTCTCAGGTGCGTGGGAGGTAGGTATAGGTAACACCTGTGAAACTTAATTCACTCCTCGTGTATGTAAACACACAATCACACCTCTCTTAGCCATGATCTAGCACGCCGTCGGTAAGTGCGATAATTGTCTTGTTCGCATCGGATCTATGAATACCATTCAGTGGATACATGATATAGTAAAAGAAGTTTGTGGTGGGTGGCGTGCAATTGCCAAGAATAATAGGGAAAAAATAGCTTTTTATGGAAAAGGTGAAAAGTTTGTATGTTGTGTATGTTTGTGTGACTGTGTGTGCGTGTGCGTGTGCATGTGCGTGTGCGTGTGCGTGTGTGTGCGTGTGTGCGCGTGTGTGTGTGTGTTGCAATGGTGATTGCAATAGTAGAAGTGGTCCCAATAGTCACCCCTAATTAATTTGACATTGGCATTGATTCCATAAGATATTTTTTGTTCCATGCTTATAGTTCCATTTCACAACAAAGTGATTTGTCACAGTAGTAATTATATTTCACCCATATATGACAATCGAATTCGGTTCAGATACTGCAGTTGCTGTCTACATACTAAATCACCAGTGGATAGTGATGAGGTAGGGATGGTCATGAGATAGGGAATGGTGGGTTGGGATGATCATCAAATGTGGGTTGTGGGTTTGGGTGAGTGAGAGAATATGGAGTTTAACATCGCTGCAGGATTCTTTCATCCATTTGCAATGATTGGGGTTTGGGAGATGAGATCATGAGTCATTAGATATGTATTGGGGTGAGGGGAGAGGAGAGGGGGGTGGATGGAAGGATTGGAGAGGGATACCAATGGGTAGAAAACAATGGGATGTCTGTGAGTTACGGCAGTTCCTACAATCACATTACACAAGTGTAGATGCTATGACGTGGTTTAGGTAACAGCTAGTAATGATGGCTGGGAGTAGCGATTACGATGTTATGCCACTCGCAGACCACTATGCTCATCGTTAACGCAAAGTAGCTAATTGTTATGTCTTTTGCCATCCACTATCTGTTATGTGCCTTCATTATGGCTGTGCCTTGGCTTGTGCCGGGGTACATTGAAATGTACATGTATTACTGTATATGGGCCAGTGGCCTTACATGCAATAAAGAATTGAATTGAATTGTACTATATTCCATGACAATGGCTGCAGTTTCTGGCCTATCAATGAAATATCACTGTTTGCGATTGATTAAATTAGATGATATGCACACTGTATATGACAGTTTGTACACCAACATTGAGAAAAGCAATATTAACTGTCACACTGATCCATTGAGTGAGGTAATAGTATAGCTTTCGAGCATGCATTTGGCGCAATATAAATACATATATTATTCATTATGACTGGTTTGTGTAGGGCTGTGGTTTAAATTATTTTACACAGAAATATTTGTATTAAAAAAATATATATTAAGTAAATATACATACAGATAGATATGCTGTGTTGAATGTATATAATTAGATTTAATGTATCAGAGAATCTTGTTCCTAATCTTTCTCATAAAAATTCATTGATGTTGTTGCGCATTTTTGTTGTACATAAATACATAAACAGTTCCATCGCATGCTAGCCTATTTAACACCTTATGTTGATACTTACTGACATGTGGCTACAAAACCAAATTACATTTTAAATTCAACAGCTAAGGGGTTAGTGAGATTATCTGAGTAATGACCCAAAACAGATGCTAAATCCATGATCAATGTTTTTACTATATTCCCAAATGGCAGTTGTTTACCACAGTTAACCCTCTCTCTGCTTAATTACCGCACTTGTACATCCCTATAGGGCATCTACGGTTGCCTTCATCAGAGAAAGGGTTAAATCGCTTTGCGCACTTGGTAGATTCGTTCAGAAACGTTAAATGACAGCGCTTGGGTAAGCATAGCACAATTTAAAACAATTATTTAGGAATGGGTGACATGAGGGAAACGTTTTCAATAACAGGAATAGAGAATTGTCTTTTGTCCAATTAGGGTTGAATGAAAAATGACTTCAGTTCTCGAATAAAATCTGCAAACCAACAGCAAGCTTTGAAGTGATTCTTTATGAGCATCAAGGTTGTAGGTACGGTAGTGGTGTTTGCAAGACCAAGCATTGAAGTTTTAGTGAAATGCCTACTAAATCATGGGAAAAGTAAACAATATATTTAAAGATGTCAGATAGTTCTGGACAATATCCAGAATACTGTAAATCATAAAACTTTAGCGTCATTGAACTTTAACGACCGGCGGATTATCGATGTATATTAGCGACATAAAATTTTAACGAGCTCATCAATATTTCAAAAATATATTTTTCATATAACTTTATCTTCCAATG
>JAVCKZ010055437.1:0-16646 GCA_034780755.1 Lepetodrilus elevatus | reverse complement strand
AGTTTCCGTCATAAAGTATTGAAATGCTAATTAGCTGTAGTAGATAGAGAGATAAAGCTGATGCAACTCAATATATATATAATGTGTATGTTATAAAACGAAGATTTATTTTGTGAACATGTAAGCGGTTACTATTCTCTTCTGCTGAGACCTCGACAGCCCGGTGTTCCATTGTAAAGAAACTGATACATATCGAAAAAAAACTGGTACTGCCCGTCAAGAAACACTTTTCGTAGATAAACGCTTCTTGCTGTATCCGAGTTCCCCTAACAGTGAGTATGGTAGATATTTTATTATAATTATTCAAAGTCCTGTGCAAGAACACACGTACTTGCCGCACTAAGCTGGTAGCTGTCGTCAACGTTGATGATGCTGTAGGTGGCGTTGATGATGATGCGAGACCTGGTATTCTTCACGTTGTTTTCAAGAATAGATTTCTCGATCTCACGCTTCACTACGACCGCGTTCACGTCCAATATCACACCTGTGGAAATGAAAGAATAAATCTATCATCAGGATAATGTTGTGATCACGTTGAAATATTGTAGGTTGGAGGGAAAATATATTCGCATTTGGAATTATATCCGTGAATCTGCATTGAGACAATTGTATACTAGTATACTATAGTATATAGTCGTCACTATGAGAGACTCCACATCCACACTGTTGTAACATTTGAGGGTTAAAGTGCATGCACTATTGTTAACTATTCATGTCTAAACTTTTGATACTGGAGGGAAAAGCCAAATGTTTCGCATAATTGTACACATTATGTCTTCACTACTGAATTATGTAGATAACGCAATTTCGAGAGATCAGACTGGTTTCACATTATCGTGGTTGTAACATTTGAGGATAGTTAAATCTGTATTTCAAAACATTTGTCATCAGGAAACAATCCAAACGTATCTAGAAATTGCATTATCTGTACTACCGAGTGATATAGGACATTCTGACCAATCAGACTGGTTTCACGTTCTCACTGCATATTACATTTGAGGAACGAAGTCCTATGATTCTTAAATGTATTATGCCCAACATATTTGTAAACGAACAAGCCAAACGTTTCTCAACATTCTATGCAATATCTGCTATATCAAATTGTATAGATAAGACGTTCTGACCGATCATTTGCTGAACAGTTCATCTAATGATAATTCGAGGAGTCGATTATCTCATTACCTCTAGTGTTTGGGATAGATGTGGCGCGCACCCAGACGATGAATGGGTGATTTGGGAGAAACCAGAAAGGAACGGCGGGATGTGTTTCGGTTCGAAAGCTCCGACTAATCGAATTAAATCTCAATGGAGAGAAGGACACTAAGTAGGTATTTTATCAAGCTGTACGTACGGGCAACAACAACGGTTACTAATTGTATAAAGTGTACTATGGTTAAACTTGTGCTAGTCGTACCTTCGTCAGAACAGCTTCAAACAGTTCATACTGTATGTCTTATTTCCTTCATACTAAGTCTTGCGGATGCAAGTATAATAATGAATTAAGGGACATAATACGTTCTACCCCTAATTCTATGTAATATCTGCCATACCAAATTGTATAAATAGGACGTTCTGACCGATCATTTGCTGAACAGTTCATCTAATGATAATTCGAGGAGTCAATTATCTCATTACCGCTAGTGTTTGGCATATACATATATTAACATAATATTATATTAAACGTTCCAGCTCACTTGATTTATCAATGCCGCAGTTAGCAACCCGGACACGATTAACAGCCGTTGCTGTATACTTCCCTTTAATGCTGAGTGCCAAACAGGGGGACAACAACTATTATATTTTAACGTATCTTGGTACGACCCTATCGGGGTTTGACCCACCGACATTCCGCACTCCGATTTCGTGACGTAGAAACACAAACAGCAACAATGATATATAGTGGAAATTATTTAAACACTGTTAAATCGCCAATGCACATGTTGGTGATGGTACATGACCATGAGCCAGAATCTACTGGGGTTTGGAGTCCGTTTTCACGAAAATATAAAGCAAACTTGGCTCTGACACCAATTACATGCAATTTATTAATTATAAAAACACGGGCTCTATTTAAATTAACAGGCATATAACAAGGGAGTTAAAAGTAAGGGAACGTCATTGGCATTTTGCCAAGTCACTTTACCTTGTGATAAAGTATAGTTTTTGCCTTTGTTCTCACACAGTAATAACTACAAATAATGGACTGTCTAAACATGTGCTAGTTGCACCACCATCAGAACAGCTTCAAATAATTGATTGAAATATGTCCTTCATTAGATACTTGTGGATGGAAGTATAATATGGAATTACATTTTTACGGACTATCTAAACATGTGCTGATCATGCATACACCATGAACAGGAATAATATGTGATTTATTATTAATACCAGTCAATGCAACTGTGATATGAGAAATGGGCACATCACTGGCAACATTTCAAGAAAGCGTACACTCATTAATTGTGCTATTGGTAAATACACAGTGCTGATAGAGGGACCTCCCTGATAGGAGGTGTTCATCAATGCTCATATCTCGCGTGTTCAGACACAGTCTCAAAGCCGCCAAAAAGTCACGCCAGATCTGGAATCAAAATCCGTCGGTGTCGCCGTCGAGACCAATGACACCCGGATGTGTCTCGGGACGAATATTTGACTATTCCGAGCCAGATATGGGAACACGGACATTGGGAATCTACAGAGAAGAAGCTTAGAGAGATTTCAAAAATCGATGGTGAAAGTAAGAGACATTCGTCACGTCCATAGGAGGATCTTGATGGAGTCTCCCAATGTGTGATGTGTTCACAAGCGACTATGGATCTCTTAATGTTCGCAGGCAATAAAGTCATCATGATCGATGGTGTCTTGCCATAGACCCCATTGCCCGTGACGCCAATCCAAGCCTCTGCTTATACGTGAAGATGGGAGGCCATGGCCTCTGACACACTTGAGTGTGGTCCTTATTGAGAGATTCCAATAACTGACAAGAGTCAAAAGCTCTTCTGCTTTCAGACTCTGGTTACGGGTCTTATTCTTATTTGAACAATAAATACTGAATTGTCATGTACAGATTTTTTTTACGTTATCAGCCTCAATGAATAGATGTCGATTTTGTGTGTATTCATCCAATTTTGGTTACATTTCGAATGATTCAATGAGAACATTGATGATATTAAAAAGAAATATTAGTGTGGCTAATTTTAAAATGATTAAACGCATACTATCACAAATCGTTGACCTACATATATTATCTAGCGAAATTCTACCTGAACATATTTATATTTATTTTGACTACACAATTACTTTATACAACCAGTTACGTATTCCACCAGTTTCACTAGTTATCAATATTTTAATGTTTATTAATATGTATTAATTAGACACATACAGGCTATTTATTGTTGTCAGTGGTCGTGAAATGCTATTTTGAACTTATCCAGTGATTATAGTTTTA
Organism: Lepetodrilus elevatus; assembly: GCA_034780755.1. Classification (NCBI taxonomy): domain Eukaryota; kingdom Metazoa; phylum Mollusca; class Gastropoda; order Lepetellida; family Lepetodrilidae; genus Lepetodrilus; species Lepetodrilus elevatus. The sequence goes on along the minus strand of JAVCKZ010055437.1, from coordinate 13,195 downwards.
CCCCTTAGTCTTATAACTATAGGAAATTGAGATTTTACTGTACGTTACCAACTGATTATTCAGGTTTTACCGGAAATGTAATATTGTATTCTGAAATATGAATGGCACCGAGATGATTCGACCCCTCTTGATTACAATTACCAGTATTCATTCAGACATGAAATGACACTGGAACTAGCAGACGGAGAGTTATATTTATTGTTATTAGTAAATGTAGCTATTAATGTAATTATGAAACCTGCAACTGTATGAATAATCGATGTCTTGCTGCAGCTTTTGCTCTCGGATCTAGGAAATGTATCAACAGCATGAAGCTTAGTAAAACGTATGCAACTTCATTAAAAGCATTTGATGGAAAATGCATTTTCAGTCCTTGAATTTTATTTCGCTAAAGGAATGAAGTAAGTAGGCCTAGGTGAATAATGTGATACGGAGTATAGCGCTTCTAATAATGAATTATCATTATTATTATTATTTAAAATATATATATATTATTATCATATTGTTATTATTATTATTATTATTATAATATTTGTTTTTATTAGTAGTATTACTATTAGTATTATTATTATTATTATTATTATTATTAGTAGTAGTAGTAGTAGTAGTAGTAGTAGTAGTAGTAGTAGTATTAGTAGTAGTAGTTCAAAATAGTCCTTCAAAGAACAAATCTACCAAAAACAGAATTTGATTTTGAAAGGAGACACATATATATTTAGTTTCATTGAATTATTATAAATAATTATTACCGTATTAATAATAATTCATAAGCGAAACTAGTCATTTTCTTTTTAAAAGTTTAAACATCTATTTCCTTACGCATTCTCGGGAAATACGTTCAACGGGCGAGTTTGTGTAGTTATGGTGTGAGAATATATTCTCAACAGGATAAGTTGACGAGCTGGCAGATATTGTGTGGTGAAGATTTCTACCAAATGTATGAACGCGGCTTGAGGAATCTGGTGCCGTATTTCTTATAATGCTTCTGCGAGTTCTTTAAGAATACCTGAGGCATGTAGATATTTGGAAATTATTCGTTGTTAAAACAAATAATATACAGCTACATTTATACGTCCAAAATTACGCTTTATTAATTTTGTTTGAGTATACTATTGTAAGTAACGGGAACCACCACTACTACTTATAGGTAACTTAAGGAAAAACTAAGACAGGCACCATTTTGATTTTCTGCATATGCCTACCAAGGAAATAATATTAGCCTATTACTTTAACTTCTTCACAAGTATTCATTACAATGTTTCCAAAGTTTTCTATTAAATAAATCATCCATAATTTGGCATTACACGCGTTAGTTTCAGGATTAAAATCCGGTTGTTTCACAGCAAATAGTCTAAAATTAATTCTGCTACAGATCAGCCTATTCGCGACATGTCTTTCAGAATAGGGATTACACCTAACAGTAGTTGTCATGCTAATCCTCTTACTGGGGATTATCCCTCGCACGTGGCAGCACAGTCCACGTGATCTCGACTACAGCGCCCCCTGTTCATTTGTTATTATTAGTTGCAGGGGATTAGTTTATTAATTGTTAATATTTAGTCCGGATGGGATTTTCTTAAACTCTGAGGCAGGAAGATGGAATTATATTTGTTTCACCTCGAAATATGAATACTATCCTATTTCTATTTTACACATGTATTTAACTGCAGGTTGGTAGGAGTTGTTATTTGTCATTTATAATTACTAAATTGTCAGGTCACTGATCCCTGTGGTCTTATTAATCGCAGTATCATAAATTCGTTAATTTAGTCATACAAAATCAACGTGTATTGAATCAATAGTCTTGCATACAATTCAAATACAATATTACTAACAAACAAAAAAAGGTTTTATAACGTTAAATAAATGTTTGCATTAACTGATGCAGTATTATATTTTATTCAACATAATTATGACCTACCATTTAATAAACAATTAGCCCTATAGCAAGCTACACTATGGCAGGTCCGTATATTAAGACCAATGATATAAATTCTAACTTGAAATGAAATGACCCTACAACTAAAGTAACTTGTTCATCTGACATTATTTCCAAGCGCCTATAATAGTTGGTTAAGTGGTGAATTAAATTGTTCTGTTTTAGAACACTTCTGCCCTAATGGGTAATGCATACTTTTCAAAATACGCCAATTCTTACAATTTTATGCATCATTGCAAAATCCAACAACCAATCATTCCTTATCCACTGATATCATGCTTCACAACGTCATGCTTCACAACGTCATGCTTCACAACGTCACAAAAACACATACTATATTTCCGAAATATATATAATCTGAAGAAAATGGTCGTGTGTAACATTGTGTTCAGTAAAACATGAGATTCAAGTAAAATAGCTAATAGTTTAGAAATGAATACCTTTTGAATCAAACGTATCTAAATCTGCATTCCATGTCGGGTCAACGTCAGCACGAGGCAATGAATACATACTGACGTCATAGTCCAGTCATAAGTTCAAAAGAAGAAGAATCGAAGAAGAAAATGTACGACGAAGTGAAATACTAGCAACCAAAATATATGCCCCCATATAATGGGTTAAACATGTCGTTCTGTTACCCTCAAGGTCAACTCAAATAGGGCCCACGGTAACTCGTAACTTCCGGTGCGAATACGACGTCATTGCAATTTTCACAAACTGGTTAAAACCGTTTGCTAGCAGCTGGTTAGGGTCCAAATGTATTCCGTATTCCATTATGCTTGCATACATAATTATTTGCATGCATGCATGTAAATGAAAACATGCACGTTCGAATAAAGGAATCGCGTTTATTATGTTATACTATTATATATTTTATAATAAATATTATGTTTGCAATAGAATATTCCTTGTTATATATTGTTTTATGATTTAAATATTGATTTAAATGCATTAAAATGATTCTGGAACCTCGCTGACTAAAATAGAGAGGTCGCCGGATGTTCAAGAGAGCTGCTGCTGCTAACCTTCTTGAACATGAATTCTCGCTGAATACGGAAAGCCATAATGGCCATAATTCAACTAAATTTGTTAATTCTACTTCTCGCTCTGCCAGTTGACTTCGTGGCTGTAACTATGGCGGAATAAAAAGGACCGTCGAATCGCGTTGTTACATTTCGCATTAACTTCAACACCACAGCAAACACCAAAGTTTGCTTCACTAAACTTGTAAAGGAAACCATCTCTCGCCTTCTCTCGGCGTTAATCTATCTCCAAACAAGTGAGTAATACTGAGACCCACACATCCAGCCACTTTACTGCAACAACGGTGAAGATGCGTTCGGAATTACGGAAATTCCCGAGGGACGACACAAACGGGATTGCGAGAGGGTCACGTGGCCATGCATTTGAGAAACAATCTGTCGCATAATTTGTGGGTAGCGCCGTACACGCTTGTCGCTGTCGCTTCAGAGATGGTCGTTTTCAGACAGTGTCACGAGACTGTCACATCTGACGTTGTCTGACATTTCCCTCCTTGCTTTCATACGATTTCCGGTTGGCATGGTTGTTGCGATTGCGTAACTTCCTGTCACATAATCTCCTGGGTATACATGTACCTGTATATTATTTTATAGTAACCTATTCCTACGAATCTACACTAAATTCACCGTGTGTTACATTATATTATCGCATATCGATATTATCATATTGTTCTATCGTGTGTTCTATCATCTATAATATAATCATACCATTCTCTCAGTTTATTTCTTCACATTATTAAATTTCTCGCGTATCCACATTATTGTATCACAACTCTAAAATGATGTTAAATCTATAACACTAATGTGTTATAGATTTAACAATATTTATATAAAACAAATTAATCCAAACAAATTGTAGGGGGATCAAGTTTTCAGCGACACCGCCGTGACAAACAGTTACACGTGCATACATTTATAATGCTCGGTATGACAGCATCAGCAAGGCGCTTGATCCTAGATTTGGTTTTATATTATTATTTGTATTTTATCTGCGCAGGGTCTTGTCACTGAAGTAAAACCTACATTGCCGAATGTTTGGCTTGCTCTATTTGACAGCACTCAGGAGTTTCTATTTCTATCAGATAAATATATTTTGAAGAACCATATTGTCCATGTTTATACTTGCGGTCTGTTAATGTTTTAAGTTGACACGGAACTTGTATAAGTCATTAAGTGTGCAGGCTTAAGATTATCCTATGTAGGTTTAACACTACCCACAAAAACACTCCCGGGAGCATGACAGTATTGGCACGACAGTATTCGAGGAATGGTCATGAAGGTACCATGACACCATTCTACAACTCTGCCCGTCCTTCACGTGCATGGAATCCCCCGCCAGATGGCGTATTGTCACATGACTGACCTCGCCATTGTCAATGCGGGCCTCCAAAACAGATATGAATTTAGAGGGATGATTAAAAATATGAATTTTAATTTCATGGCCAAATCCGAAGAAAGATTACTCTGAGATTTTATTTTCTGGTGGGAAATTATTGATCTGATAGAAAGAAATGGGAGAGCTGAGTTTTGTATTTGTCCCATTTTATGTGAATCTCCTCAGCACCAGCATTGAGAGGATCGCCTAGAAAGACACTTGAAATCAAACGGGAGCGTAAGCCATAATTATTTACGTCTCCAAAATGAAATATGTCTGCCATAATGTGAATACCTACTAAAGTACATGTATACAACCCGATGCAGATTGACACTGTCAGATTATTATCAGCTAATATGGGAATGGCATTCGAAACGTAAGAATAAAAAGAACATTTGGAATAATGTCCGTGAAAATATTATTGGCCAGAAAGTCCCTAAATAATTATTACGATGAATTATATAGAAATATATTCCACTAAGTATTTATTTTCAACGAATTACTAGAAAGTTGAGAATTACTTAGCTAAATAATTGCATTATTATAATGAATTACTAGCATTTTAGACACAATTGCGCTAAAGAATTAGTTACAGTTAGGCTACTAATAGGCTACTAATTTATTATCATGCTGAATTGTATTGGAAAGTATATATATATATATAATAATACATATGAACATACATGTACTTTCAATATAGAAAATACAATAATTTACTAAAGTGCATCTAGTGTACATACTTCGTATATTTATTTCCTATGTATTTAATTTACACAAAACTTTCCTCTTCTTGATCATGCTATTAAATCGTAGAATGTCTTTAAAATTGATGGCATGCTATTATTACTTCCGCCGCAATATCGTATTATTAAATGCGTCAGAACCATAGAAATGGCCTGCTATTCAATTTACAACAACGATAATATTTATTATTTGATTATTTTGTTATTTGAACTGCGACTGAATCCATAAATAGTTGCACTCTTCTGTGATTCGCATGTTCGGCTATGAATGGAAGAGTAGCTTTTAGGTGTATGGGTCATGGCGTAGCCGCGACTTCGTAATCCAGTTATCATGGCCGCCTTCCCTTTGATTAAACTCACCATCAATTCAATAACCCTTGTTTGGAGATGGTACACATCATGTCAGTGTCAATTTGGATTGATTTGCGCATGTCATCAGCTTCGTTTATTTGCGTTGGTCACAAAGTATTACGTAATGTTACGTAAGGTTACGGAATGTCACGACTTTCCTTGAACAAATACAAATTATCAGCTTTAATTAATACTATCAGCTACCCATGGCATACTAATCTATGTTATACAATGTATAACATATTTATTATATAGTATTAGATAGTATGCTATTCTCGTATTCTCATGAGTTTAATAATAATTGGAATACAAATGTTTATGTTATATATACGTACTATGCATAGTCAGAGGTAAGAAATAATACAAATGGTGTTATAGGCCCTATTATACTGTTGGCTTGTACTGTCATTATGTTGGTTATTGTAATGGTCTTGTACTGGAGACTATTGTACGATTTATTTTTGTACGACGAACGTATTTCACAGTTTTCCATTTCTGGTAGTTTTAAATGACTCCAAATTTACATTTGGCAGAAATTCTGCAGAACATCAATGTCAATGTCGATTAATTATTATTAGGATGAGTAAATACACGTCGGTACATATATTGCATTTGAATAGGAAATTGTTTGTACTTTATTCGCAGTACAAACATATTGTATAACTGCACACGGAATAGAAAAGGTAATCATGTTAAAACAAAATTAATTAACATTATTCCTGGTATGTGAATTTTACTTTCTAAAGCCATTATAATCATTTGTAATATTTTCCAAACTGTGATAGGTCAATATATTATATGTTATGTTCCCACTGTGTTAACTTGTTTAAGATAAATTGTGACACAGAGTGTGACTCGGTGTGACTCGGTGTGACACATAGTTTGTGAACTGATGCTGAAGCTGATAGGCCGTCATCACTGCGCGCGTCGCTAATCATCTCTCTCACCTGTACAATTTACCTGTCCCTCACCTGTGCAAGTTACCTGTCTCCAATTAGCACCCGAACCCCTCCCTTCACCTGCTCTTGGGGGATCTCATTACAGACAGCGTTAGCATGTATGTCGGTGCACGTGCATCAAATAACGCCAAATTGAAGGTCGGCTATTATACGTGGGATATTCCTGGAGATAATGGTCATTGTCCATGTCTGTATTCTTATTAATAGTCGTCGTCATCGTCGTCGTCGTCGTAGGTGATAGTTTTATTGTTGTCGCGTGAGACGTTCAATCCAACCGTAAATGTTTGTAATACTTTCGTATAAATTCCCAATTACTAGCTACTGTTAGAAATGATATGACAATATGTTATCAATTTGCAAGCCATCTATGATATCATATGCATTTGTTTGTTATACTTGCTTATAAATCTGCATGTATGTTAAGATCCACTAAGAAAAGTGATATTTTACTGATTCGAATTTAATAATTTTAAAAACCATGTGCTGCATGCCATCTTGATATCACAACACTTCAACTTCCCGAATAATATATGTACTTTATAAAATTATAAGTAAGTTATACATAAAGTACAATGCTATAATTGAAACATACGGAATCTTAGACTAAGATAGTTTAACAAATTATTTTACAAATGTTTATCCTAAAATATACAAGCAGCGTTCTTACCTGTGGGAATATGGTTCGAATGGTGACGCCCTCATTGGATCCGAGTTTTATCGTCACCGTCTTCCAAAAAAATATTACTTGTCACGGAGCGTCCAAGTGAGGAAACTCAATGATTGAAAACGAATTACTAGTATATTCCTCTTATTGCTAGCATCACTTTCTCTCTCCCTCCGTTGTCCTCCCAGATGTACAGAGCTTCTGAAATTATACTTCCGCGAAGTTTCCCTTAGTTTCTCCCTCTTGAAGACGTCTCGGGGGCGACTCAGAGTTGACAGGTCGCCGACGTCGTGCTACTAGACATCCCGAGAGAGGACGTGAGCATACCAACTCCACCGTCACACCCGAGTAGTTGACTGTGACGACGATATCACGTGCTCTCAACTATTGCTCCAAGTTGTCGTCTTCGCGAAGAACTGCCGTCGTCAGTGTAACTCAACTCAGTGGACCATTCCGGGATGGTCCGGATTATTATACCCCTTCTCCTCCTTGGAACTTCCGGTCTGGCAAAGTCCTCACCGCTCTGGCTGTGTTTGTTTATATTAATTAGCTCTACACGGGCTCTGATTGGCTCTCCTTTAGAACGCACGTGACTTATTTAATTTGCGATCGATTTTTGCGAGTCGGCATCTCTCCACTCAGCGCTAAATAGTCGGCCTTCTGTCGACCGGATGGCCAAGTTAGGCAGTGTTTCATTTACATCCGTAAGCCGTATCTACTGTCAAAGAAATTCCAGAAATCAAATTTAAATTAGTTAAAAAAAAGTAATTACTCATGTCGGGCTAAAAACAATTGCGGATTTTATTGTATTTTCCAGTCGGTCCACTATATCCCAATATTAGGCCCTTAATTTTATGTGAAAGCGAACGTCTTTTAGCGTCTTCCAGTAGCTTTTTGAAGTGTGCTATATTACGCATTCTAATTTCTAGTGAGGATTTCCCAATGCCCTTATCTTCACTGTTAATATAATATTGTTCTTCTTAATCTGAGGTCCTTGATAGGATAAGTACACTAAAATAGCCAAGCGCGGGGTGGTTCCACTTACATATGTACATGACTATATACAAAGAGAACACTCAACGAGCGTCCTTGTAATACCATTTTTATGAAACGAGTAAATGGTTTTGGTATTTAAATTAGGTACGTATATTTTTATATGCTTACCATGCACATATTGATTTAATCAAAGGTGTGATACATGATTGCATTTATAAATTACGTATGAATAATAGATTTCAAAACTGCGTAAAACTACCTCATAAATTCGTTTGCAAATAATTAATTGTATATACTAGTATTTACAAAACGTTAATACATTTACTTACATTTTGGTGAATTTACGGTAATCTACGTAGATACAGGAGACATGTTCAGATAGTCATTTAGTTGGCTGTTCATGAATCCCGGAAGTTTTCAAATAAATATTGTTTTAAAAAAAGATACAGGTAAATCGACACACTTTTGTATTTCTGAAATATCTTTTTATAATAGAACATTATAACGTGGATCCCTGCCCATCACATTGACAAGGTGAACATTAATTATCTAAACGTGTTAATTAAAACTTTAGTATTAATAATCTCTTTTGATAATGTATCAGGTGTTTATGAAAGGTGTTGTACCAACATTGTGTACATGTATCTGTGTACGACCATTTGCACTTAACATTGTTGATGACCCCCGCCAATGCTTTCAATTCCGAAATTTAATTTAATCTCTGGTCGCCGGTATACTAATTTCAAAATGTGATGCCCATAGGCCCAAAGATTACGAAACCTTTTGGAGTACGATTTCATGGTCAATTCAAGATTTTATTCATAAATCCCGTTATAATAATATGAAATCGTTCGGAAAAGGTTTCGTAACTTCGGGGCCAGAGCAAACCATTCTCTCATTTCTACAAGTATAATTATTTTGTTTAATCGTTTTACTAACCAACAAAAATGTAATATGCTGTATAGGTAACTATCTGAAGATATCGGCATTTGCCGACAAAACGTTGCATTCATTTTATCATAATTGTAGTACAGACTTTACATAGATAGATATTCATTTTCTATCTATATATTTAACTAACAACAATTTACGTTTACTGTTGTGTGGTGTTATTTGTCTTATCATTATATTTCTTGTACATGTTGTTCATGTCTCATGTTGTCTCATTTATTGTACATGTCTCATGTTGTCTCATTTATTGTACATGTCTCATGTTGTTCTGCTTCATATGCGCATCATGTTAAATGCATAATTTTAGACGTGCTATTTTATTATGGCGTAAACCAAATTCCCAGAAAGATATAAGACGTTAGGGTAATAATTCACAATCACTTATTAATAGATGTTGATGAAACTTGATTCCGTAAGAAGAGAACGTATATACTAGTATTGTAATATTATTCGTGAATGAGGAAAATTGACAAGATTTCAACTTTCACCAATAACAACAGGATGTGATTCAAATGGCTTAATAACTATTTAATGCTATAGATACGTTTCTATGATACTGACATGCCTTTTTTAAATGGATATAATTTGTGATAATAATAGTATTAATAACTTGTAACTTGCAACTTGTTTGTAAATAAATACACGTGTACGAATGTGTGTTTTATGTGAATTGTATCATTCCGACACTAGATCTATATATATTATATAACCTATACGCATGCAAGTTCAGGATCTATTTTATGGAAATGCAGTTGAGGTGTATAGTACGTACCTACATGTATATAAATAACACTTCAAGATAATCTTTCACGATCACTTATAGATGTTGATAAAACCTGATTCGATAAGACTAAAACTAATATTTTGTAACATGAGAACTTTGACGTAAAACGTAATAATCTTGGTCGCCTGTAATCCATCGATAGACTATCTCGGTTATAACCAGCGAGTAACTGCTTGATAACTTGACATCATACACGTTAATAGTGGCTTTTTCAATTATATCTGGCTATTAAATTTGAGACGGATCGCCTTTTTCATGTTCGGTTCTGAGCCCTCGACATTTAGAGCACTGTGAATGTTTTCACCGAGTCTCATATTTTCGCTTTTATCTGTTGAAATACAAATTGGTGGGCTCGCATTTCTCGATCTAACTTAATATAATGATTTCTCACACGGTACTGCCGTATCAAATATGCTAGTATATAACAAATATTAATGTGGAATAATTTTAAAGTTCAGTTTGTCCGTATTATATTTAATCTCAGAAAGTGAAAATTGAGTTCAGAAGCCATTTGTATGGACGAATATATAACAAGTAATAGTCATTAATAGTCAATAAGTATCATATGTCCATCATTATATTGCAAGAATTATTATTTTTCAGATGGTTAAAATATTTTAAATGTATAATAGGGAATATATATATATTAAAGTTAACTTTGAAAATAGCATTAGGAAAATTGTATTTTCAATGAAGACATTATACTTATAGATGTTAGTATTGTAATGCCCTTATGTATTAATTTTGTATGTACTTACAAGTGAGACTTTTAAAGGCATACGATCGTGGTTTGTTGACATATTTCATGGTCGAATGTATTATTACCTGACAGTGTGTACGTCTGATTTGTCTCCACACTGACTGCAGCTTCCACTGCTTGTCAATATTTTAACAAATTAAATATTTATTTTTAACGCTATATTAATTACAATCATTGTCATGGAGACGCGAACCTCTGCGGTAAAATGGAGGATACATTCAGTTCTAAGGTAATACAGGGAAAGCAAGTTCATTAGGAACTGCACAATGCCATCTTACTTTCTGCTTGAAAGACTGCTCGCCGAGAAATTCTAAGTTTGCTATTTACAGGAATAGTTATTACTGAAGATGACAATGTCCATTGTTATCGATGTGAGGTAACTATTGTTACGGTTGAAATTGTACGATGAAGATATTTCTTGAGGTACACAAATCATACTACGCCAGTCGAGTGAACAAGCTTTGCATTTATGACTTCACTTGGGTCCAATTCGACTACTTTAATAAAATATCTGCTATTTCTATGTGTGTCTGTAGGTAGGCGACAAGCTTGTAGCTGGGTGGTCTGCAATGACAGATTACGTTACTGCTAAACACGGGCTAATATAAAGCCTGTCGCGGTTGGAAAACTAACAAGCTGTCGATAGATCGGCGGACGAGATTAATTGTGTATTAATCGCAGGAAGCCACAAAGTTACAGAATCAAGGAAAACAGCGACGTCGGAACTTGACGATTAGACGTGGCACGTGTTTGTCGCGCGTCGCTCACGTGCCGTGACGCAGCGTTACGTTACGGCGTTCCGTTTCCCCGTTAGTTAGCCTCGCGTTACATCCCGAGAGATAACTAGATTTGCCGAGAAGGGACACGTTCCGCAACCTTATCACCTCCGACCTGAACCGGCACGCGCCGCCTGGAGGTACGCACGTGCAAGATGGCCGCACTCAAAACGAGACAATCACACCATACCGTCCACGTGTGATCTGAGTCTCCGACCGCTGTGTTAGTCGCTTGAGCCATGTTACGGGTATATTTATAGGTCAGAGGTCGCCTTCAAAGTGAGGGCCGTCGAACCCCAGGGGACACAGAATCACAAATCAGCAACATCAATGCGCGTGCTGAGCTCACGCGCTGCGGCCATTGTTGCAGTATGGTGGGCTGGACGGGGTGTCTCTATTTTCGGGTTATTAGCGTTGAGATAATTATCACCTGATTTGGTCTATCCCGCTCTCAGTCGGACTCCATCGTCAGATACGTTCATGACGTCCGCCACCCCCCGCCGAGCCTCATTCACGCCTAGCCTTGCCCACAAACTAATTCATTATGAATAATAAGAAAACTGGACGCGTGCCACGCCCACTCGCCATGTACCTCATTGTCCGGCTATTCGGAATCTGCCCTTTTGTTGGTCTCGCCCGGCTAAATGTCCCGCTGCGACCGCCTTAAGAACTGCTGATGTTTGTTCAACTACAATATGCTTAAAGTACGGAAAATGCAACATTGTACCCATGCACTACCTCGCGGGCATTTCCAGATTTGAATTATTTGTTGACCAAGGACAAAGGTACATGTAGATAATGAGTAGGATGGATGTATTTTACTTATCAGCGGGATGGCCTTCATGTAGTGTCCTTCTGATATCAAGTAAACCATGTAGTAGGTATGCCTATCTCTGTAGGCCCTAAAGGCCTATAGCCTATTCTTCTTCATAAAGAGTGTCATGTCAACAGTAAGAAACATCATGGGTATTAATGAAAAGAAAGAACAATTGCCTACAAATGATCGGCAAGTGGAATAGGCCTGCCAAATGTGTTCTTCAAAAACCACCCAAGGTGGTACGTTTAAATAATGAAAAGAATACGTAGAACACAAAGACGGGACTCATGCAGTAGGCCGACACATTCATATATTGTATTGCTAGTTTATAAAAGTGTATACCAGTACAGTCGACCACCCGTATCCGAACTTTAGATATCAAGTTCCTTCGCTATCCGCACGGGTTCTATTGAGAACCAATATTTTCCTCCGTGTATTTGATAAGCACTATCCACTAGTGACACGTGATCGTACATGTTATAACAGGTATTACTGTGTGAAATCATACATAGGAACTAAGAAGTGTCCGACTGTGCGAAAACTGGAATCCAACGTGACTACGTGTACTAGTATATAGACTGTATACAAACATGGGAGTTTCCGCTACATTTCCTGAACGATGCGTTCTAATCTTTGTGTAATGAACCCGTTCTTGAACAGACCTAAATGTGTTCACCTAGCACTATCAGGTATGATCGAGGTCCAGGTAAATCTAAAATTCGTGTCCAAAGATTAAGTTGCGGTCACACCGAGCCCGACAACGATAACGAGAAAAACGTGCCGAATTTCGCTTCGACATTGCGGTGCCACTAACGAAATCTGGTTGGGTTAAAAACATTTATTTCATTGAAACATGACATAGGATTGGCCAACAGGCAACTTGTCTATGTAAAGACCTCTCCTATAACGAAATCTGGTTACCGTCTATAGATGCTGTAGTATGGCAGGGTACGTAGGCCTACTGGTATTACACCACCAAATACTTTCCCATAGGCCACAATGGTAGCGTTTGGATTGATGTAATCTTTAGGAAGGAAAGC
>JAVCKZ010055426.1:0-16648 GCA_034780755.1 Lepetodrilus elevatus | reverse complement strand
TTTTCCCGAAACATGTCAAATAGACGGCTCTTTCTCGCTCTAAAGCTGATAATCTTGGCATTTTTCTTGTGTTTTTTCATAAAGTCAATTGCTATTGATTACAAACGGTCGCATTTTATAATGCTATTTCTCAATTTTTATAGGAAATTATCGAAATTAGTGATTTTTCGAAAATTTACCCAAACTGGAAAAATTACTTATTTCTGGCCTGTCTGACAATCAAATAGTTAGGCTTGCATTGTGGAGAAAAGGGTAAATCAAACATAACATAAAATATCTCATTGTTTTGATAAATATTTTAAAAAACAAAGTGGAAACTTTCTTTTGTACTTCAGTTTATTTTGAATAAATTCAGAAAATGGACTTCTACAGCTTTAGACCGTGGAATAAAGGACTGATCACTAAATTTATTTCACTTCCTCTACGAATCTCCTCTTGAGTAACATTGGACATCAAACCGATGCGGTGGTATGTCGAGGTTTATAATATATTACATTTGTGTTTCATGCTATGCTTGTCTGAAGTAATTCGAACGGCACACACACCCAAAAGGTGGTTTTACAGTATTTAGCACCCATGCTAATATTAATTATTGTCTGTAGTAATCAGACAGTCTAGCTGTTATTAAATTGTCAGTGTTGTTGTCGTTGTTGATTTGGGGTTTAAAGTCACTTTCCGTATTCTTTCACTCATACTGCTTGTACTAGTCTGGATTTCCACCAGTGTTATGAGTGCTAGCTCACTGGAATATGCTACAGATAGAACATGAATACCCCACTCAGACACACGATACTGATTCTGAGCCGACCAGTCATTGTTTTACCCCTTTCAATGCTGAGCGCCAAGCAGGGGAACAACTGGTATGGTAGATTATAGATTGTAATAAGAGTCATATAAAAAAACTGTTAAGTATTAAATTGTCAGTAGTAAAAAAGTGCAAACTTGTTCATGTCATGGCCTATCGTGTCGTGGTAAATGTCGATGTTCTATATCAGTCTACAGAAACCACAAGAAGGCCAAGAGGTCATTGTTTAATGTTATTTCTATGCATTGTAACATCTACGCGAACATGAACATTAAAAAGACAATGGCCAGTATGTGTCTGGCAATACCTGACTTCAATTATTCTCATGGGGGATCAAATGTTGGCGAATTCCCACGTAATTGTAGCAACATGTCAATTAACTTACGTTTCACTGGTGGCCCATGCTAGAAAAGTTTAATTGCAAAACGTTATTGAAGACGCTAGAAGTAGGGATCCCAATGGCATATGTTACAGTGTCTCTTCCAAGAATACCGCTGTACCTTTTGTATTATGGATGTTGTTTGCTGGTTTTCATAGCGTGTGTGTAATAACAGCTATAAAGTAGGATTCTTTTAAATAGAGCCACAGGTGTTTGAGCCGAGTTTGTTTTAAGTTTTCGTGAAAACAGACCCAAACCCCAGTAGATTCTGGTTATGTACCATCTCCAGCATGTGCAATGCCGCTTTAGCAGTGTTTTAAACATTTCCATTGGGCTCAAACACCTGTTTAATGTATACAGGAAAAAAAACCAGGAGCTCTATTTAGAAGAATCCTACTATAAATATGCGTCTGTTACATGATATTGTATTGGCACTATTGCTACCGTTCTTGTTTTGATATGACATCCGTGTATAGAACCAGTGACAGTACCAACTTATATGAGGTGACGACTAGTACTCGAGAGTCGCGACATATTTGTTGTTGAGTGACACAGTAGATGGAGCCTAGGGTAAATCTGATTGGCCTATCAATGCCGCCTGCAGCGCTTTGATCTCAGTGTGCCCGGGAAACTGGGCCTATTTCCCTTGTATTGTAGATATATTGAAATATAGTATAAATTATTGGTATTACGTAACTATAATTTTCGCTCGCAGATTCCTTCATAGACCAGTTGATGCATCAAAGACAAGATAAATAGCGGAACTTTCCCTTTATTCATATACAATATTAATACTTTGATAGCTATCGAGTATACTGGGGACTAAACAAATCAGTAAATAACAAATGTTGGGTGTATAAATCAAGCGTAATACTAATTAGTCTCAGATCAAATTTGTTTGTCCATTATTCAGGTCTATCAACTTTAATGAAGTTAAAAGCATATTAAATAGTTTTAAGAAAATAGGTAAATATAAGCGTAAATAAGAACAACATACTGTACATATAAACATCGTTTTCAGTGCAAAGACACTAAAATAAATAAGCACAGTGGTAATATAATAGGTAATATTTAACGACATGAAAACATAGACCCTGGGTATAAGAAATGCTGTGATGTTTCTCTGAAATAAAACGTGTATCTCATTGTGAACTTTAGCAAATTAACGTGGCAGTAGTGTAACCAATTGTCCAAATGCCCAAGCTAAGACAAGATAAGAAAGAGTATTATAGTACAGCTTATGTTTGTGAGTTTGCCAATCTTTTTTTTCTTTTCTGGAGTCATAATGTTCTCTGAAAGGTGTAGGCTAACTTATTGCTATGTTTGATCCAGTATGTCACAGTACGTACTTATACGTTCATATGCTATTATTAACATGCAGATGAAGTCACATGGCCAGTACCAGACTTTATAGTGTCATACAATTACAGACGTCTAATCATCGTACCAAGTTTAGGCTTCCACTGAACGGAATGTTTCAGCTATGTATTAACCGTTAAAGAACCCTTCTTAATCATCTATGACCACAGCAAGGTCAGCGAGGTCAATGACCTAGTTCCGGTCACCTTCATCTTCCCCAGAGCGAGACTCTTGGCTTCTAGGATCTTGGTCTGCAGCTATTTCTTTGACGTTATCCGTGTTACTCTCCCCACAGTGAGGCATCCACCACGCTTGTTCCTTTCTTGGTACTGACGGCATCTCCAGCTTTAGACTCCTTCTTGCTGCCATTAGGGTTGTTCTTGGATATAGAGTTTCTTTTCTTAGGAGGTTTCGGTGCTGGACTCTTCATGCTTAGTTTTCTACAGTCATCAGAGGTCTTGATGCCGTCACTGGTGGTACCTTTAATACTGCCATCGCTGGGATCTGTAGTGTTGTCACTATCACAGGTCTTGATGCCTTCGTTGGTGGTACCTTTAATACCAGCGTTGCCGGAATCTTTAGTGTTGTCGCTATCAGAGGTCTTGGTGCCCTTGTTGATGTAACATTTAATACGACCGTTGCTGGAATCTTTAATGTTGTCGCTATCAGAGGTCTTGATGCCTTCGTTGTTGGTACCTTTAATACTGTCGTCGCTGAAAGCTTCAGTGCATATCTTTTTGATCTCCATACTGTCAGACTCTGTGGCGCTAACACAGACAGCTTTATCTGATGCTACTCCGTTCTCGGGTGGGTTGGAAGTTTCATCTTTCATACCATTCTCGCACCCGCCTTTGATGCTCATACCATCCGAGCTCTTGGTAACTTCTAGACTGCTTGGTCCATCAACACTATTTTCAATGACGACTATGTTGTCTTCCAGTTTGATATCAGAAGCAGCAGTTTCGCCCATACTCCCAACTTTATTACTGCGAATGCTGCCTCCTGACTTAAAACTGCTCCTACGACTTCCGGTTTTCTTGCCTTTGAAACTGTTTGACTTCTTCCTATCTATATTACCTCCAGTGACGGACTTAATGCTCCACTTCCTGTCAAGGTCATGACCTACATCCGGGCTGTTGGAACCTGAACTTTCGTCGACTTCAAATGCGTTGTTGTCGGTTCCACCAGGAGCTGTATTGTCGACGTCACAGACGACAATGGCCGGGATTGTAATGGGAACCTTCACGTGGGTGGCATTGTCTGGTATAGGTATTGATGATCGTAGCGCGTATATCCCCGTTCTGTTTTCATCTAAATTCGGACCCCAAGCGGGAGTCGGCTTGCACATCTGGAACATCAGCTGTAGTGGGAAAGAAACGAGAAATATAGAACATACCTGATTAGTTCTCTCCATGGTCGTCGCAAATGGGTAAAAGATTCATTCATTCTCTCCATGGTGGAGGCTAGCAGAGACGTATAAAACAGCAGTGCATATGACTAATCCAGCAGCGAGAGGGTTACCCTATCCCTGGTGGATTAGGCATAGACACTGCTCTTTAGGGCATGTTCGGTTGCCTTCAGATGGGAGAGGGTTAATCAGGTAATGCACGTTAGATACCGCAATTTATAAATATAGAAATAAAATCCCATTATAATGGTAACGTTATTACTATGAGTAGAGATGATAAATTAGTCAAAGTGTCCACGGTATACACGACTTCCGGTCTACTACAGAAATCAGTAATGCTGGACGACGACCCAAGAAATACCTCACTAAATCTTTTTAAAAAATAACAACAACAACATGAAGAAAACATACGCATAGTATAATATTGATATTATCTATATATCAAAATCGCTACTCTATACTTTCGGCATCTCTGGTCGTCGCCATAAGAAATATCGTAAATAGCGTCATGTGTACATTCTTACCATTACATTAAACCATACCAGTACAAAACAATTACTCTATAACTTGCAATCCGCAATAATAGTATAGTTTTTAGTACCAATGTTTATACATTGTATGTAAACGTATGTTCCATGGACATATTTTTGTTTTTGCGACTAAAAATTAAAATAATAACCGACATTAACAACCGAATGATTGAACCTATGCGAACCTTTGTGGTTCATTCTTTAACGTTAGCCACCGGAAGTGCGTATTAATACCACCGGAAGTGCATCTCACCTGACATCCGCCATGTTTGAAGAGGTACCAGAGGAACCAGATTGGGATGGCGATGATGGAGAGCATGATGCACCCCCAGCACAGGGCCTGGCCCCACAGAGGGTACACGTAGTCCCCGAACGTCACAGGGCTCCACTTGACCACCTTGAAGACCATCACAGCCTGGACGACAGACAGTACAAGTCGATAAATACAGAACTAAAATCCCATTATAATGGTAGCGTTATTACTATGAGTAGAGAATAAATACATGTTCTCTTCACACATCCTCTGAAACTCTTGCCCAGTGCTTCCTTACGATGCATGGAGGTGTAGCCGGATGTGCACAAGATGCTCCTAGTGACATATAGATCACGAAACATTTTGAGTACGATTTGCTCAAGCTAAAATTTTATATGGGGATTTGTGAACAAAACTCGGGCCTAGTCTCTGCCAGCGGGGTTACCCATTTGTCGGTAGAGCGTTGGACCCGTAGTCCAGCAACTCGGGTTCGAATCCCGGGATCGGCATGGTCCTGTGTTACGGCGCCCAACGGAGGCGTTAAGTATGAGTTTCAGATGATGCTCTTCACGTTAACGTTATTTGGAATGACAATATTTCAAGACGTATCAATGAAGTGAAGATATTTAGGGCTAAATTGTCACCTGAGACAAGGTACTTATGACATAGATCAATAATCAATATATTTGAGGAGGTAATCATGACAATCGATAAACTAATAATCGATATAAAAGGAAAGGTAATCGTGACATACATCCATGTCATTATTGATGTTAATGTTAGTAGCTGCGTATTGCAATTGCTGTTCACACACGAGAGTGGTTAGAACGTCTTAACCTATCGAAATGTAACAATACTACACTCGTCTATATACAGAGAACTTGCCACTAGTATGAGCGGAGACATGATACACCAGCAGAATCCCCAGTAATGCGATGGTCTCTTGCCCATCATCATGGCCAGGTCGTCTCGGAACCTCCTGTAGCCTGCAAGTAACACCAGACTTCATAGAATAACCTGCAACACCCGTAGCGCTGAGTGTTTCAATAAACATGCGAGCTCGGACTGGTACTGGTGAAAGTAATAACAGAGTCCATAGACTACCACTATTAACGCCTTTACGGGAGGACACCCGCAATACCCGCAGGTTCATCAGCACCTCCTGATACTGATGCACCAAGAATGATGTACTCTGCAGATTCGAACTCAGGACCTTTATTTCCAGTTTCCGATGCTTTGCCACTGCGCTACCGACCCCACCTAAGGCCACCTCGTTGCTTTTTAATTTTTGAAAATGCCGCACGTGACAGTAATGGTATATACATGAACATTCATATACTAGTATTGACAATTGAACATCCAACGAGGGATTACAAAACTCACCGTAAATGTACATTATCGCAATAATCTCCATAGCGCCTATGACCAGAAGAGGGATTCCACCAATAGAAAAGTCCAGGATATTCAACAAGTAAATCCCTCCCTATAATACAAACACATAACAATGGTATACATGTTAGAAACACGGCACCAAGCTTTCAAATATAATTATAACAAATACACAAAGGGGAAAGAATGTGTAGTTAACTGTCCTCGAAACACAGATTCGACGACTGATCTGTAATACTCTACGTCAACAATAGCTTATGTTAACAATAGCTTATGTTAAAAGGGGCATTGGATCTGTATTTTAAAGGATTATGCATCGCGTTCTGGTCCGCGGTGTACATGGCCAATGCTTACACTTGTCGTCAATGGCAGACCAATCACGAAAAATATGCCACATATACAGGCTCTGACAAGGACAGATCTCCTGAATGTTGTCCTTAGTACATTGGGGTACTCGTCACATATTGATGAAATCACGGTCTCCACCATAGTGAACTGAAATAGCAATCAAACACATAAATACAGTAGCAGGCGCATATCTATCTAGATACGCAGACGAATCCAAAACAATTTCCCAGCCTATCTAATGTTTTAACAAAACATTATAACACAGCAAACTTGTACAGTAGGCCTACTAATGAATCCATATTAGCATAACTATAGCTACGCCCCTGTGTAGAACAATAACCTAATGCCCATGACTTTAGGTCGAATTTCTATTCTCATTACTACTCCCATTACATTTGTAATTGCATTAAATTTTGGATTTCGAGAACATATTATAGTTGAATTATTAAATGAACAATGATATTGACATATATAAAACAAATCCCCAAGATGACATTGTACTTAATATCTCCAGTAGTGTACGTATAAGGATACGCTGGGTTTGTATGTAGAGGATGTGTTGGCCATTTCCCAATAGTGTTACTCGCCTGTGAAGTAAAGCCTATGATGGTCATCATGAAGAAGAACATAATCGCCCAGAGAGTGGGGAACGGCATATTGGACACGGCTTCGGTATATGCTATGAAAGCCAAACCTGGACCTGGAAAACAAAGGATCTCAGTATGTTTAACACACCTACAGTATATATACACCCATCTACAGCTTATTCTTTGTCAAAGACGTTTCGTGGCAATTGTATTTTCGATTTATTTTAATGATTATTTTAATTTTCGTATTAATATTGCTCCAAATCCAAGCTCGAGAGCTTGTTCATAGCGCTACATTTAATTACCAATTTTGTTTTTAAAAATAATTTTGAAAAAAGGAGATGTATTCATAAAGAATATGTATGTGGATGAAACTTACAATTCCTAGAAATAAAACACGGATATATTCTATTAGGCGTGTTCTGTCGATAAGCCCACGTCATGTTTAAATATTGATGACAGAATGGTAATTCGTTTTGCAGGATTTTATATCTAATTTTAACAAGCAAACAAATGTGTTCATAAAATGTATTTCAATATGCAATTGGATTAGATTTACGGATGCCAATCTTCAGGATCACTACTTACCACCAACTGCCACGTCTTCTATATCGGCCCCCGTGAGCTGAGCTCTGAAACCCAGAACCGCAAACACCACTAGACCACAGGTCAAGCTGGTCAGGCAGTCAACGAATGGAATCAGTAGAGCGTCTCTGAAAATGGCAAACACAGTTCCATAACATGCCTTTCTCTGTGTCGTATACGTACTGTAGTAGTCCAAGCCCCATGTTATAACTGGGCACTAGTAATGTGATTAGAAAGTTGTTGTGAAATGGTCATTAATTGGAGACTTAGGCAATGATAAACGGAGTCTAACCCGTCAGTGGCTTCTATGGGTAGCATGTCGTAAAAGAAGTGCAAAGGCCAATGGTAAATCAGGGCCTAGATCATGCATGATTTTACTTATAAAAGACAATGACGTTATGTTCGATTTACGCCAGGATTACCGACATAAGTACGTCGTAAAACGTATACCAGACAAGAACGTAGATAAATTAGAAATTAGAAATATTATTCACGAATATGAGTGAACCTTTTCCTCTATGAAAAGTATTACAATGTAAATTATTTATTACATGAACGCACGTAGATAAAACGATTTGGGGCACGACATATAGAATATATTTAGTATAAAGTTCATTCACATTCTTGTATTAAATATTTAGATTCAGCTCAACTTTGCATCGCTTGAAATAATCAATGTGAAAGGCAGTGGGCCTTTAATTTTTCACCGGAAGGAGTTGTTCTTGAAGTTGTTGTAGCTTGCCATCAGGTTCAGACCTCCCATACCTATCCCCAGTGAGAAGAACACCTGAGTGGCGGCGTCACACCACACCTAGAGAACATGTTGCCAATAGTAAAGTTGTAGTGTAGTGGCCATGGGCAGTTGAGTTGGCAATAAACAACGAAAGGATACACAAATATCTTTGAAATAGACACATATTTAGGGATATTTGGAATACACACCTTTTTGGAATGCACACATATTTGTGGGACTGTTTTTAATACACACACTTATTTTTAAAATAGACCCATATTTTGGAAAAATGTGCATAGCCCCGACCGGACATGGTACACCACCCTACCCTACATCAACCCAGTTACCAGTGTTTTCATGTATATATGTAGGCCTAATGCATATGAAAGCGCTGGGAATCGGGATAACCCTATATTACCGGTGATTTCACAGGTAATTAAGCAAAGATAGTTACGAAATATACCTCAATCTTCATATCAATCCTTAATTTTGTCAAAGACTTTGGAGGTAAGAACATCTGTAATCATACCAAAATAAATTAAAAAAAACTATTGCCTCCAACTTGCGCTATTTAAAATATATTCTTCATATCCCCTCCAACTGATTAATACCGAGGCATACCGAGGCGTCCTTGAGTCGCTCCCACTTCGGGGTCAGGAAGTACATGATGCCCTCGACTGCCCCAGGGAGGAAGGAGATCCGGATGAGCAGACACAGAAGTAGGACATAGGGCACGGTGGCTGTGAAGTACACCACCTGGAATAGGCCATACACAGGGACATCAGTGACCATAATCAATAACCATAGGACATATGGAGGACCACCATAGTTTAAATATAGTGCAAATAATGTTCATACAAACCTCGTCTGAATTCACTGGCCTTCTTGCTCGTACATTCTGGTGTTACATAGGTTTACATTAGTTACCATTGAACCAATGTAAAAGTGTTTGACGGTAAATCTGGCCCAAGATTACGAAATATCTTTAGTACGATTTTATGCTCAAGTGAAATCAAATTCAATACTGTATATATTTAGATCAGGCTCCTGTTCCACGGAACGATCTAGCCCTACGTAACGCCATAATACTGTATACTGTAGAGATACAGCTACGGTCGTTCTTTTGAACGGGATATTGGTTCTTGATGAGGATTCTAACAATACATTTAGAAAACATCAGAATTAATATTGATAGACATTTTATTATGTTTGTAGATAGATCGCCGTGGCGAGTTCCCGGTACCTTGGCCAGTGACTGGATGCCCTTGATGAGGATGAGGAAGACGATGCACCAGGTGAAGAGGAGCACGAGACACAGCTTCCAGTTGATTGTTCCGATGTCCTCTATACCTCCAGACATCTCCAGAACGTACGTACTGTAGATTGCACAACACACGACATTAACATCCGGATTACACATCAACCTCTGTACAAAATAGCCTAGTATGGCAGAAATTGATATATTCTTCTATATCGCCAGACCTCTCAGGAACGTACGTACTGTACAACACCGGATGACTACAGGTGTCATATAGGCCGAGATATTCTACCGTCGATGGATGATTCGGCCAACCTAATAACAGGCTGCAAAAGTGCATATACATACCAACTTACTAGTATGTAGTTTAGTTTGTGTTGGGGTTTAGTGTCGCTTTCAAGATTATTTCACGTATCACGATTTGTCAATTTTAAGGTAGGAGAAAACCCACCACATACGTAGCGCTGAATGTTGTAGTAAACATGCGATCACCGGCTGGTACTGACTTATGTACTTGGAATATGCTTAGTATATCAGAAATTGATATTGAAAGTTTGTTTGATAACTACACTGCGTCGGTATATGTAATAGACGGTATAGGAACACCACGGTACGTTTACACATGATACTTAAAATATTAAATATTAGTAATACAGTATTTTGAGAGTTGGACACGGGAAAACAATTACAAAGAAAGAGATTAAACCAAATATGCCGTGTATTTCACACAGGAAAGATGAACGGAATTGGACGGTAGCATGATGAGAATGCTAACAAATGGTTTAGTATATTTATATAGTGAGTGAACTACTCCATGGACACTAGTTGATTACAAAGTTGAATACATATTACTCACTAGAAATAGTCCTCAGAAGGTGACAGCGTGTGGTTGTAGATGGTCGTATTCATCGTCGCATTGCCAACAAAGACGTCGGTCAGGTTAGACATTGTAACGTTGCTTCCTAGGGAGAAATCTGAAATGACGAGTAGGACTACGAGTAAATATGATCTCACTGTACAGCTCACAATTGGTATCAAAAATGGATATATGCTACGAAACGTCTTTGGCAAGCACTACCAATAATGATGGCACTAATATTGTTCGCTATCGTCACAACTCGTAATATCGGGTATGCGCGTCATAAACTCGCTATTTCCGGTTTGATGACGACCAAGACCAATAGATAGAACTACCTGCAGTTTCGACTCTACAGTTGGGGCTGCTCCAGGAGTGGTCACAGTGCGACCAAGGCAGAGTGGCCTGCATGGAAGAGAAGAAGTAGAAGACGATGTAGCTGACCAAGACGTTGTAGTAGAGTACGATCAGGGCACACACCACTACCATGCTGATTCCGATTCCTGAAAGTTAAAACAATTTGGTTGGTTTGTTGAATTGAATTTGGAGACGCTTTCAGGATTCTTTTAGTTGTATCACATTTGACGTGATTCGTATGTGTTCTGTATACCGGGGTATATGTATGTTGCTGTGTGATCTATGTTTGCTATATCACCTTGTGTGATTTCTGTGAAATAAAATTCGGTTCTGTTCTAATCTGATGTGATTCGTATGCACGTTAAGGGCATTTTACTAGCCTAAGGGTTTATTTTATATTATTTATTTGTTCGCTAAATATGTGTGTTTGATTTTTAACTTCATTTAATTTAAAATTTTCATAGTTAACTTTTATATTATTTAAGACAAATTGTTCCTGACTTCAATGTATCAGGGACTAAATTAAAACCGTGTTTCTAGATCATCAGATCAAGCAAACTATAATATTTATGGAAGGTAAATTAAATAAGTTATACATCAGCTTGATATAGACTTCATATTAACCTTTAAGTAATGGATTCACTTTCCAGATAGTCAGCGGCCCTTGACTTGCGAATTGGCCGAAGGACAACTCCATGAAGAACAGCGGCATCCCCACAAACAACTGCATCACCCAATAGGGGATTAAGAAGGCGCCTGAAAATACAAGTAGAATATTATGTGGTAATATTAGTCGACCTGGCATCAAAGGTTTTAAATTTAAACGCATACAACCACGGTTTGTTAACATATTCCGTAGTGAAAGGTCGGACTCGAAGATTTTTGCTTTTAATAATAATAATATTTATAACACACCTATTCCATGTCGTACACATGCTCATGGCGCTACATAGAAACAGACGAGGGATTCAGATAACGTTAAGTCATGTGACATATGAAGAGGTGGGTCTTTAGTTTTTCTTTTGCTGATCCTTTGGGCTGGGAGTTTTCCCGACCAACATAATAACCTTAATACGGAAGTTTTGGTGAAGGACCAGGAGCTTTCAAAGCTGACCAGCAGGTATACTTGTATTTGTTAGAGTTTGTGTACACTGATTATACGGAGTAGGCCTATCTTTGTGTCTTCAAAGCATACTTTCCTGTTTCTTACCTCCGCCGTTCTTGAAGGCCAGATACGGGAACCTCCAGACGTTACCGAGACCCACGGCAAAGCCCACACAGGTGAAGATGAACTCGATCTCCTTCCCCCATTTGGCTCGGAACGGACCTCGAAGTAGCTTCATTGTCCCTCCTGTACTCATGCCCAATGGAAAGCGAGAACAAGAAATAGTTACGTTATTCTTTTCAATTTACGTTACGCTAAGCTAATTGTCTGAAAAGTGTCATGTACTGGGGCTTCTATACCAAACTCTTTGTGTAGGATAAGTAATAGTTGGTCCATATGGTAATTATACTAGATTATACTGAAATTGCTAAAGATCGAGATCATGATTATTTCCCACGTGTTTAAGTCTCTGTGTTTGGCCGTACCCGTTGTATTCCAAACTTCCCATATGTAATGAACTACAAAGGCAAAGGCACTGCAATTGGCTGTCCCGATCGTTGATATTCCGGCTGTTATAGTATGTCCATGACTGCAATATGTTTAGAACAACCGTTGTCGTTTGCCGTGAAATGTCCGTCCCGTGCGTAAATGCCAATGGACGTCATGCTACCACGCGTTTCTTCAAAAGGAATGCCTTCAGTGACGCTCTACTAGCAATTCTTTAATTTTTGATGAACATGAAGTTGCAGATTCGGTTATCAGATGGCAGTGATCAATGGTATTGAGGATATTATGTATGAGAAGAAAGAAACTTTTAACCATGTATAAATGTGTCTGGTCCAGTTCCACAGAACTATCGTAGCCTATGTTAACGTGTAATATATACGGCGAGATCTATACCCCGGACGCAGACTTGCGGTCTATTCACCAGACCCAATTCCTGACAGTCTGATTTGCTCACGTTCCCGGAAATATGAATACAATATTTTACTAACCGTAATCACGTGAGTGAGCCAGTCAGATTGCTGGGAATAGTCTAATTTATTCACTCATTGTGTGTGTGTGTGTGTGTGTGTGCGCGCGCGCGCGCGCGTGTGTGTGTGTGTGTGTTTGTGTGTGTGTGTGTGTGTGTATATAAAAGAGAGGAGCGGAATTAATAAGTTGGGTAACTTGTTTCCAATCCTTTTCTGATGAATAGAATATGTTTTAATCAAAATTATATTTAATTAGTGCTATTCAATCACTTACCTCAGTGCATCTATATTCATGGAAGTCTTTATATTCAAGATCACACGTGTAGTTAGGTCCAACACAGTCTACAGTTCCGTTGAAGCACGTGCACACGTGACATCGTCTATTCCACACGGTTCCACTAGATTTAATGTGCATCATGTCAAGAGTCCTATAGTAACAATCATTATCATCACTGGTCGTGGAGAGTGAAATCACGGGTACGCACAAAACCAGAAATACGCATGTTCTAAGTATTGCCATGTCCACTTCGACGTACGTTGTCTTACGATAAATTGTAAAATGTATGGCTATGATATAATATACACGGGATTTATATATATATATACACACACACATTAACACATTAACCGAAGATTGCCCCACCAATAGAGCTGATTGCCTAATGACAGGCATTCGTCTAATGTCAACGTAATTAAATGTTTTAAAATAAGAACACACGCTACTCTATTGATTGCATGTATTCTGCCATATGATGAATATTAACACATTAAAAATGCTAGCTTAGGTACTCATCTAAACATTAATGTTGTAAATTAAAAATAATGTGTGTGTCTCTCTCTCTCAGTGTATATAAATATTGTATATACAGTGTATATAAATCCCGTGTGTATTACTACATAGCCATACATTTTACAATTTCTCGTAAAGCAACGTAAGTCGAAGTGGTGATGGTAATCTTCAATTACAATCATCAATAAAATAAACAGCCGTCTAATTAGTCATTAATACTTGTTTTATAGATTAAGTACTTACGAACTATTTTAATATACACCACCTGAAAATAAACTTGTACAGTTCATTATAGTTTGCAATTATTACGTATTATGAATATAAACGTCTTACATTGCATGCTGATAAGCTGCATCGTCTTTGTATGGAATGCAAAATACAACGAATACATTTGATTTTGATTAGGCCTACATATAATATAACGATATTTTTTTCCCACCAAAATAATTATGCTCTTGAAAGCTGATTATAATTAATGAGCATTATGTTTTGTGCTTGTAACTGTTAGGGATGATATAATCCAGGCATAATATATTCTAGCCATGTTAACCTAGGGAACATTTAAACTGGTATAACAGGTTTCTTGGCATTAGTCCTTGAATCTTTCTGCAGAATTTACGCTGCGTAATTTCTAGATCAGTAATATTTCGTCTTTTCCGCACAATAACGGTCACCACGGCCACCACTCCATATTTCAATCCCAAATTATAATTTGCAGACACAATTTTCCATATGTTATACCATGCTCTATCGACCAACTCGTTAGATGAGCTTGTACACGTGATCATTATGCCAGCATATAAGACACTATCTACTTACACTAACATATAATTTCAAGCATATTATTTGGAACATTTCGAACTGTTACGTCGTCATCAGACCATACCTTTTCAAGTTGGGGTTTATAGCCGTGTTCAAGATTATTTCACTTATATAATATAACGGCTTTTCAGTTTATGGCCCTATTAGGGTCCGTAAGTTGACACGAGATATCCCGAGATTCATTCAATATCCGGTGACATAAACCGGTCAAACACCTAAATGCGCAACATATTGACGATATCCCATTGTGACCTCACATGAACACGTCACGATTCAGACTTCATTCATAGCGACCGTCGAAAATTATTCACCGGAAATTACCCTGACGAGACTTACTATCCCTATATAACATAGTTGTGGCTTTTTTTAACTGTCCTGTTGTGCTGCCAATAATAACGGTTTTAACCATACATGTAAATGTGTGAAATTATCACTATACATGTACATAATAATTAAGTTTCCTTGAAAATTATTACACTACAAATATTTTTGGAGTAGGGTATTATATTATGTATGACTATGGGAATTGGAACTACTACTCGTAGTGCCTTAAAATATTATGTAATACCAATAATTTTAATTATTTTAATGTTATGAGCACACATACAAAATGTTCTCTTAGATTTATTTTATTTTTCTCTCCATTTATTGCAAAGTTTATCTTGGTGAATGTTTTGAAATTCTTCTGACTAGCATTTTTATTTTGTTTGTTATTGCATGTGCATTTCTTTTATACTCAAGACTACACTGTTTATTATTGCATTTAGAATTGTTATGATATTTTCATATCCACCAAAAAACTATAAATTAAAGAAAATCCATTGGAAGTTCCAGTAATGATTGCTCATGGTTAAAGTTAACAGGCAGGAAGAAAGAATCCTGAAGAAATTATTTATTAAGCGTGGAATGTGACGTGTAGAAAGGGCATATCTACATTAAAATTACCCACCCTAGGGACCCAGCATCCGTGTTTGCCTCGTCGCAAATGGGTGAAAGATTCCCGCAGCGACGTTAAACTCCATATTCACTCACACTCACTCAGTGTTTGCCAAAGTTACATTTGCAACACAATCATTACATGATGTGCTGGTGCTTACAGGTTTACTGTAACGCCTAGCACTACAAGTTTGTCATGGACAAGTTGTAACATGAGTGAAATACCTATTAAAATAAAATAACAATTTAAATCATACATACTGTATTAATTGCTTTTGATAAATTAATTAATAGTCCTGAAACATTTATTTTTTATATTCATTGTCCAGTCCACACATTGAACCTCTTCTTAACAGTGTTTAGTATAATATAGATTGTATAATTGTAAGGCAAAGAATATATTTTTGAAAACTGTTCAAGTTAGTGGAATAAGGCATGCCATAATGAGACACAGAATGAGACACAGAATGAGACACACAGAATGAGACACACAGAATGAGACACAGAATGAGACAATTCTGAGACACAGAATGAGACACAGAATGAGACAAGAATGAGACACAGACACAGAATGAGACACAGACACAGAATGAGACACATAATGAGACACAGAATGAGACAGAATGAGACACAGAATGAGACACAGAATGAGACACAGAATGAGACACAGAATAATTTGATTTGCAAAGCATGAACTAATGATACCATATGTTCTCAAGAAAATATCCAATAACACTATCGCAGCTTCTAATGTTGTGTTCTAGTTACAATCAGGAAAGGATAAACTTTCATCAACACAGAGCACTGTATAGTGTATAATATAGTATAATAAAAATAGTAATAGTAACATTATTTTGCCACAAGCGCATACAATATACTCACAAAAGCACTCGTGTTTCATTTGTTTCAAATGAAATATCCCTTACCTATTAAAAAATTTCATAACCGTGTATTTAGTATTTTATACGATAATGTTTTTATAATATCACTTTTCATGTACATGATCCTTTAGATATTCCTACCCTTGGCATATGATGGTATTTGATTCTTAATTAATTGTTCATTGTTTATAACAGTCCATGTTCTCCCTTTGGGATAGGAGGCTACAGAATAAATGATGATGGGGGGGGGGGGGGGGGGGGGGGGGGGGGGGGGGGGGGGGGGGGGGGGGGGG
>JAVCKZ010055415.1:0-16657 GCA_034780755.1 Lepetodrilus elevatus | reverse complement strand
ATGTGGTTACCAGCTTCTACTAAAAAATGCTTCTAAAACCTTATCTAGGCTCATTTCTCAAAAATCCGTCTAGTCTACAAGGGATTTTTGGTTGTTATAAATGGTGGTTTTTTTTCGAGCATTGTTTACGTAAAATCATGATACTAGTATGATAACTTGGACAATAATAATCCATCTTGTTCCCTGTTGGGCTGTTGTTAAGATATATTGCCAATGACATCGATACAGACTGCCAATGATATTAGTACATACTGCCAATGACATCATTACATATTGCCGATGACATCGATACACATTTACAATGATATTAGTAGTACATATTGCCAAAAATATAATTACATATTGCCAATGACATCGATACATATTGCCAATGACAGTATTAGTACATACTGCCAATGATGTCATTACATATTGCCAATGCCATCGATACAGATTTCCAATGACATTATTAGTACATACTGCGATTGCTATCATTACACGATTTGCCAATGATATCGTTACATATTGCCAACGAAAGCACATATTGCCAAATGTTCGTATAGCGTTACAGATTGATAATGATACCATAATAAATTTCCAATGACATCGTTGTAGATTGGCAATGGTATTATTGCCCGTGACATCGTTTCCACAACTATCCGCTGTGGATATTACAGTGCAAACAACCTAAATTAACATCATTATTAGCTATTAATAGCATCGTTACATTAGCGATAAACATATTTATTGCAGGCCATTAGATAGAACGATGGGGATCCATACATATCTCGTTATAAAAAACAACATCACTATCGCCTACATACTCGTCACCAGATTAGCCGATTGACAACATGCACAAACATATGTCTTTTTCTAACTCTAGCTGATGTTTTGTTTTCGTTGTGTCGTCATCGTCATTGAAAATGAAAATTCTAAATTCTGTTCATTGGCATTGCGTTCAGCAGTGCTAAAGGTAGACAACCTCTAACCAAACAATCCACTGAAAACAATGGCTATTACAAGTCTCAGCATAGTATATATTATTAGGAAACAATACACATGTAAATATGTGTGAACAAACCAATAACAATGAAGAGAGAAAAATAGTGTTTGTCGTACGAATGGATAAATTAAAATATTGATTGAAACTATTTTTCAATATTCTGTTACTGCTAAAATATCTTTAGTTCCAAGTCAACAGATGGACAATTCCCCCTGGAAGATTATATCAATACCTTCAAAATATAGGGTTATATGGTATGCTATTTTACAGTAAAATGCAATAACAATTCAACTAAAATAATCCCATACCACATGCAGATGTAATGCACGTGTCATTGAAGAACTAGCTTAGTGATGGGTGTGCTGATACAGCGGCTAGGCCAAATCCCGAGGGGTGGGGTGAAGAGAGGTTAGGGTGGGGACGAGTGGGACAGGGTAACAACAATATCCTTTCTCGACATCCATACACGAATTAATGGAGATGACAATGCCCGCCATCGTATTGAAGTGTTGAGTTTGTACTCTACCCCCCAGCAAATGAATAGGGTAAAAAGGAGTCATTGATGACTTCAAAGTTATGACAATTCATCCTTTGAGAGAGCCTCTTAGTGGGGGGAAGGTCCATAGAATATTCATGCCCACATTTCAATTAATAGTTTTATGAATAGAACCTATTAACTACATTAAGTTAAGGGTCTGTGAAACAAACTGTCTAACACACTTTGCGGGCCTGGAAGAGAGAAAGGGAGAACAGGGTGGAGATGGAAAGGGGGGTAATTAAAAATCAAGGTGTATTTTTTTACCTCATCTTGGAAAGAGTAGTCGGAGACGTAGCCTTTGTTTCGCATGTGGTTCAGGTAAGTCTGGGTGATTGGAAGGCTGAAGTCGATGATTGGTGGGTCGTCCGTCACGTGATTAGTAGGGGATGCTGCGGTGATGCTGCCGTTCTGATTGGTGGTACAACTTGTGTTGTTGTTGTTGTGCTCGAAAGACAGGTGCATCCTTTTTTGACAGTCGGCGCACGACATTAGGAAGCGAGTGACCGCCTCCCTCGGCAGGAAAGAATAGGTCTCTGCGATCTGTAAAAAAAGGGGGAAATATTAATAAATCATATGTATAACAACCCAGGCTGGTAGCACCATAATTTACGTTTTCATGTGGGGAGAGCAAAATTGTTCCCATATATGATATTTTTACCCCTATCCGTACCCGACGAGTGAAAACGTGTTTTGGCGATACCTGATACGGTGAAACGTGTACATGCACGTGCGTGGCGCCATCTGCGATACGAAAGGCGGCTGTGAAGTTGACGAGGTTTATTCCCGATACCATATTGTTTTTGTCAAATGACGGCTTCTGGTAGCCCTAATTACTGCAGGTACGAGCAGTCGAATGTCTAGCAGTCACCACAATGGATGAGTTAGTGGAGATTGGAACGACTAAAAGTCTGTGAGACCACACTTTATTAATGAACAACACACATAATAATGTTGTCAAATTTAACATTTAATGCTATACCTGTCTACTGTAAGGTAGCATCACACTAATATGCGGCTGTGCAAAGCGAAATATAATGTATAAAATTCCAGATTGAATAAAACATAGTTTACAAAATGCATGATTCAAGTTGTCTTAAAATTGGATGGATAAGGAGTATTTATCCACAATTAAATTATTATCGTACCATTTCAAACTGTTAATTGTGTAATGTTCCTTCATTTTTACGAAACTGTATTAGTGCCATGTTACACGCGTATGTACATGTATACTAAAGGAAAACGCACTATTAATTGTTACACATTACTTTTCCAACAGATTTAATTATTTCTTACGATTAAGATACAGACATAAAAATTGGAAGGACAAGTCAATGGAACGTGGGGAACAGTTGATATTAAAATTATTTCATTCCGTAAATTACCGGGAAACCAAGAACAGCGCGATTTCATAGACTGGTGAAAATTATACGGCCGCTTCAACATTTATTGATTTTCCGCTAGGCCACTACCTGAGACAGAGTAATTTCCCTTGTATCGTACAACGCTTGCACGGCGGTAATCGTGGTATCTTTCCAGCATCATGACAGTTTGATTATAGGTAAAAATAAGGCTGAGTAAACACATCTCTCTATGACAATAGACTGCTCCATTTACGCATAACACGAGTTATTAGGATAGACAGATGATGTTATACATGTTAAGAAAACCAATTGTTAATATTTGAACAGTTAAAAGCTGTTAAATATATGTAAATATTATAGCTGTATATTTTAAAATGCCGGTATAATTTATTTCGTAAGAAAAACCATTTATAATGTACATGTACATGCAATCATCTAATGTATATGTAAAATATATGCATATTTCTCAAGACAAATCTACCAATCTAATGTAGCCTATATTTTAACACGTCTGGGTATTGAGAACGTATACTTATAACCAAGTTTGATCAAACGTCCAGCAGCATCTATAAACTACATAGGAGTCTTGCTTCCATTGCTCAGACACTGCTGATTTATGTACACTTGATTATCACCTACACAGA
This sequence comes from Lepetodrilus elevatus, assembly GCA_034780755.1. Lineage (NCBI taxonomy): Eukaryota > Metazoa > Mollusca > Gastropoda > Lepetellida > Lepetodrilidae > Lepetodrilus > Lepetodrilus elevatus. The sequence continues at coordinate 13,132 of JAVCKZ010055415.1, read as the reverse complement.
TAGTATTCTCTTCTGCATCGTCTTTGTGAATTCATTCCCAAGTGGAACAGTTCATTGTCATAGAGGTGTGCTTATGTATTCAGCCTTATTTTTACCAGTAGTCAAACTGTGAAGTACTAGTATTCATAATGTGAATGAACAGCATACTAGTATACAATTCAATGTCAAATTCTAGTAGACTATTTGCTAAAACATGGATGTAGGACCGTCTTGATATAATAACAGATTACTTGATTCCCTTTTCATTCTTGATATTCGGTGGTGGAAATCTGTTATTTTCCCCTCAATTTATGTAATGTTTTGTTTTATTTTTATTTTTAATTTAACTAATGAAAACAACATCCTGTTGGTTTCACAAATAGTATAAAGCAATATATTGTGGCAATACATTCCATTCATAGAAATGGTATATTTTAAAAGAAAGAAATATTAGCACTCAAATTATTGTTAAAAACGTCAATTAAACGACAATATTTCAAAATAGTTTGCACTAAAAATATAACGTTGTGAAATTGTCTCATTTAATTTGAAAGACATAACAGTTTGCTCTATTTTCTTCTACCGTGTCAGGATGAATACAAATTAATAGAGTTTCTCGTTATCTTAAAGAGTTGATTTCATTGTTGCCAGAGTGAAAACGTGCCACCACATTAAATACATAACAACGGCTTGGATTTGTCCGTTTCTACACACACACTATTGTGGGTTCGATCCCTGATCGTATCATACCAAATTACGCTTAAAGATTAAACTTGTTGTTCCCATTTAAAGTATAAAGCAAGGACTGTGTATACTGTGTCTAAGTGGGGTATCCTTTCTCTATCTGCGGTATGATATTCCAGTGAGCTAGCACTGTAAAAACTGGTGGAAATCTAGACTAGTACAAGCCAGGGCCCGTATTCTCGAAACTTCGTAAGTCCTAAGAAGTTCGTAAGTACTAAGAATTTGACTAACTGGGTTTCTGCTTATGTTCATTTTTGAAGAGATCTTTTCTCACTAAGAAGTTCTGAGCTAAGATGTTTCGAGAATACGTGTCCTGGACTCCTAGGTGTGAGTGAACAGATTTATTTAAAGTGATGGGTCGATCACACTGGCACGAATGTTATTTCGTTTGTTTTCCGTATACGAAAGTGGTGTAACTGGTCGAATGTCCCTCCGAATGTGTTTTCCGAATACTTTCATAATGGACCGAACTCGGAAAGCATTCGTCATGTTCTAGGTCCATTCGGGGTGTTCGTAAAGCATACGGAACACAGCACCTCCAAATGTCATTCCGAATGCACCAAGAACTTCGCGAACGTTTTCCGTACATACCAGTATGCTACTAGAATGCTTCCCGAATACTTCCCGAATACACATTTGGGTCATTCGGATGGTTGACGAAAATTATTTTGAACATGCACAAAAATGTTTTGGAGCTACCAAATGCCGTTCCGTATGCTCCTAGAACACACCGAATGCTTCCCGAATATGATCCGTTCGCTCCCCGATCACCCAAATTCCTTTTCGGAAAACAAACGGAATGGCATTCGGGCCAGTGTGATCGACCCATTATTTTAAACCCCAAATCAAGCAACTATTGGGCTCATTGCAGAACGGGGTCAAAGGCCAATGGGTGCGAGCGATGGCTATTGTCATCACAAGCTTCAGAGGTTGACCTGATGGTGCTATGTGGGAACTAGTTGTAAAGAATGTGTTATGCTAAAGAGTATTTGTCACACTCTGCTATAGATGCTATGTTCTAGTCACTATGTCATTGACATTGGTTATCACACCTTGATATTTCTGACAAGCATTTACGTACACATCTATTTGATCTAGATCTGCTCAATGAATGAAATGGATATTAGTTGTCACACACTGGTATATCTGTAACATACGCATGTACGTATATTTCTTGTTCGAATTAGGTGATATCCTGTTAGAATGTGAACATACATTTTCATTCAGCGAACGTCATAGAAGTCATTAACATTCACAACGAGGTGAATCTTGTTGCTTATGACATTTCTGATTGTTGTTCAGTCTTTAAAATAAAACAATGTTTGTTTACAACGTAGGGATGCTTACATTTCAAAACAGCTGAACATGTTAGTTTACAGATGGACTCGTTAGTATTAACAAATATTCTACATCCAAATCTATACATCCAGAAAGAAGTAGTATTGTTCTACTGTTAATATTGATTGGATATAAGAAACTTGATATATGGTTTTGATGTGTCTTCTATCGATGGCATATCAACATTCGATTGAAACTCTGTGATTAGAACAGTTTACATTGAATACTAATTAGAAAAGTATGATTGCTATCAGTTCCACTCCCAAAACTTACTTAAAACTTCATTAGCAAAGCCTAAATTGAAAACACTTCGCCAATCCAATGTCTCACAGCATACCCAACACGTACAACGTCAGAATGAAAGCATGACAAACGTATCAAGTCCTAAAAGTACGGGTGCAATTGTATATTGATCATGGATAATTACTTTTTAATAATACCCTATGTTCTATTATGTTCTATCCCGTAGTACGTGAAAGGCGCTCCTACAACTAATGACTTAAATATTTATAGACCATCGTGATGTCGCATACGTCATATCAACATATTTTTCTTTCCTAGAACCTTGGTTTTAAAAATAGGTACGAATACCTCGAAACTACGTATTGGAAGTAGGCTACCATATTGGACCAGCAACCATTTCTTACCCGTAGAGACAGGACGATTGCAAAATTAACACCCATTACAATGAAATACTATGGCACGTAAATTGTGTGAGTTGTATATAACTATATGTGATGAATTTCATTGTCTGGTTGTTTTTTTAACCCTCTCCCTGCTGAAGGCGACTTTTAAAACTTGCCCGATCACATGCAGAAATAGAACACTTTGATTTTATTCAGCAGGGAGAAGGTTAAATGTCCATCCTTTAAACGAAATTATATGAACATATTATTATAGTATAATATTTCTAAATTTGCTTAATAATATTTCTAATATTGCTTAAATTCCTTGAGTTATTCAACATTATAAAAAAACTAGTCTACTAAAGGTGTCTGGCTTTCTGTGCAATGTTTAATTATACCTTCAAACTGTAGTATTTGTATACATCTTCCTCGATTGTATTAATTTATGATGTCATTACTCTTCCTGTAAGCCGCTGGTGCTGCAGTAAATTCACAGCCCCAACGTGAATAAAATTCAGAACATTTCTGAATCATGCATATTGAGATATTCACATTATCAATAAAACGTTTCCTAAATTATTAAGTTATGAATGTCTGATCTTGTCTTGCTAATGCACTGTCTACTAATGCATCGTCAGTTGATACCAATTTTTATTCATCGATGTCTTTTAACTCAATTAAACTTAAAATTTAGAGGAATATCTCAATAATTTATTCTATTAGGAACTTCTGGTGTTCTGTAACGTGCACGGGTTATTTTTTCCCTGTCTTTCTAAACAGTTATAAGCCAGGACCTTGTACGGAATTTACTGGAGAAATCGTTGATTTTAAGTTGGGGAACGAGCACCTGCGACCCGTGGTGTGTACTTTTCTGGAACCCTCCGCCACGGCTAAAATGTGGGGCCCCCGAATACCGACGTACGTCCCTCCCTAGGTTGATAATTGCAGTTTCTGTGTATGGGAGTTATCAAGGAGGAAAAAGGCTTTACTAATTGGATCAAATTGTCATTTAGGTGACAAACAGCCTCTCAGATCCTGCTCGTGAGCCTAGCGTCCGTTCCGCCGTGCATAGGGATCCCCCCTTGAGGTAGAGAACCCTCCAACCACCCTTCACGGTGACACTCCGCCCTGTTTATAGCATTCGGAGTCATGAAGTTGTGCAATCCTCAGCAGCCTTATTCCCGACGAGCTCGCCACTGGGAATCGAACCCAGAACTTGCAGTATAGCTGGACTGACACACTTCTTACATCGCTAGCGATGTTCATGACAGAGATCGCTAGTATGCAATGTACAACGGTGCCCTTCTTGCAGTACGGTCTGAGATGGTGCTCTTCATTACGAACACGCCTCAGAAACGGATATACTTTATACCCCCTTCACAACTAGATGGCGCTAATTAGCTGGCGGGACGTTCCCGTTCTGGCAGTTGTCAGATTCCAAAACCAGAAAGTAGTCTTTTTATTCGGTCTTGAGATTGTAGCGCTTATTTTGAGTTCATACTGTTCTTCCGTGTAGTAAAACCTAGATGAAGTTGTTTGTTATATTGTTGAAAGGCGCGCTTGTAAACGTCGAACTAAATGAAGGTCGGTTTACTTCAAACAGAAATAATTATTAAATTCCTTAAAGCAATACACTTTAAAAACAAGCAACCGTTAGATTTACATCATACCCAACAGATACCCAAAATACCTACGCAGAACTGAATTCGAAATGTTAGCCTACGTTTTATAATTGATATAAAAGTATACAACCATTGCACAACTTTATACTTTATCATTTTCTAAATTCGATTCCATTACTGTATTCGATTCAAATACTGTCCAATTAATCCTGGCATAATGTATACTAAACGTGTATACCATAGCAAAATCATTGATTTTATGATATACCATCAATTCATCATCATCATCATCATCATCATCATCATCATCATCATCATCAGTTATCACAAGAATACGTAGACGACCTGTCATCACTATTATGACTTCTTCAGCAAGAACATATTAAATAATAGTACACGAGCCTGAAGGGATGCCTCTGCTGTGTTATGTTTGGACATATTTTTCGCAACTGTGCATTTCTTATTGACAACAAGATAATTCAATATTTTAGTGTAATTACGTTAAACTGTGTACTTTCCAATATTGGTATTTCCAGTGAAGTGCATTTTAGTCGATTTCCGATAGTTTACAATGGTATAATGTTTTAGCAAGATTAAGACTAACGAACATTTATTTACACACGAGAGGAACTCTGGGAAAGAATGCAAGCAATTTGGTGTGATTGGCATGTAAGCAAGTCAAGCTCAGAATCCCGAGAAAACTTCAATCTTTGCATAACAACGGAAATAGAGGCAAATTCGCTAAAATCGAGTGATGAATAAAACAGTAGTTTATTCGGATCTCTCGCCAGGAGTTGAAAAACAGGCGCCACTATCCCGCGCCCCCAGACAGAGCACCGAGCAAGCGGGTCCAGGGCAACAGCGGTGTTTGGAGGGTGGGGAACGCATGTGCGTGTGTGCGCGCTTTCGGTTGGAGTGGGTAGAGTGACTTGGAGAAAGGGTATGGTCTTACGGTAAATGCACACGCCATGTGCATGCCGATGCATAACTGGTTATTAATAATGTGTTATGTGACCAAGTCGTGTTATCAATGCACATAATATTGTGTTTATAAATAATAGTTTGAATTGATATCATATATACAGTGTAAAATAAATCAAGCATTTGTTCTTATGCATATGCAGACGTACCGGAACTACTTCATGTATAGATTTACCGGAACTACCTCACGTCTAGATTTACCGGAACGTACTTCACGTGTAAATTTACCAGAACTACCTTGCGTCTAGATTTACCGGAACTACCTGACGTATATATTTACCGGAACTACTTCACGCTTAGACCTACCGGAACTGTCTACCTACCAACTACACCCGTGCTACCAACTAACCCAGAGTTCAGAAGCAGAACGTGATAGTGAACAGTCCTGTCCTAAACTGTAGAAACATTTCAATTATATACTCGGCACAGGATCATTCATCTCTGTATAAGTTGACCGCCATCATGATGCGGTATCACCAATATAATGAGTTCTTAGCCTAACAACTCGATAATCAAATATTTGAAATATGATTAGTTGTTAGGTTACTATAATTAGTTATCTTCTCAACTCGACGATAAGGAAGTAATGACAACACCAGATCGTTGTTGTGATACAACACTGTATTACATCCACAATCCGTGTTTATAGACCACGAGGGCGATGCCAACCCACGGAGTCAGTCTCCAGAAATCAGTTAGCAAAACATGTTGACCTCTCGTGGCGAGATGTTACGGACACCGGGAGCGATGTTGGACATCCTAGTCCCGGAGCTGTATTGAGTCCTATTAATAGTGGAAAGCCATCCTCGTAAACATGGGACAATGCTTCAACAGTGTAGTGGAAGTTGTATTGGTCTATATAGTGTATTCTTCATACCCTACAATATGAATTCTTCATACCCTACAATATGAATTCTTCATACCCTACAATATGAATTCTTTATACCATATCGGGTGTTGTTCATACTACGGTATACACGCTCTTGTTTCCATACCCTAGACGGTATACTCTTCGTCTACATAGATGATACTATATTAAAGTAGTGAACATAATACATGTATTATACCAAGTCGTATCCAATGCAGTATATTGCCGATATGTCGGCTTACTTTCTTGCTTGAGCACTGAATTAAAGGCATTCAATCTCAGAAATCCATCTACTAAATAAGTGCATTATTACGTAAATATACGCAATAAATTTGATTATGATTTCAAAGAACTTTACTTTATTAAACTAGCTATAATACTATGGTAACATTCATCGTATAAATATTTACGATATTATAATCGCCGTCAGCGACGTATTATATTTCCAGCACGTGGTAGTTTCAGCGTCAAAAATACATTTATTTTACATTCAGTTGGGAATCAGTTTCGCGCACATCATGAATTTGTCCGAAGCATTGAACTAGATGTGGTCATCTGTGCGTTCGATACAGAAGGGTTCCCGGGTTTTTTAAATATGTTTACACGCAGCACATCAACAGGGGATTTCCCTGCGGTAGATCCGTGAACTTGTTTTAGTACGGAAACATAGTGCTGGTTCTTGTGCCTGGTGAATGCAATTTTCATTTAGATCCCATACTGATAAAGCCCCCCAAAAAATAATATTGAAATTTGCGATTGCTTACTTCACAAGGCATAACCCCTAGCTATAGGTATAACCTAATCGTTAACGCATCCTAGTTAATATTGGTAATTGACTAAATGAGACAGAAAGAAAACAGCCATATTATAGTGTTGGTATAAATAGTTAGAAAATGTGCAAAATGAACGATATCGATTGTCAATGGATATTTAACATTAGTGGTACTTCATACCTATATATACGTCATCGATATTGCTATGGCAGGATACCTATTGCATGGCATACGGAGATAGCCATGGAAGTGATAGGACTTTACCAAATGTATTTTGCATTGTATATCATTGACCTTTTTATGTGAAAACGCACCGACGGTTTTTACCATCAGTGTCACGAGCAGTAGGAAGGATAGATAGGGATACATGTTAGTGCCGTGCATGTCGCACTAGCATTAGCAATTTCCTGACTTCTAAAAATAGCCATATATCCTTTATACCTGTCCCACTAGCATGCCACAGTTTGGTAATATTTAATGACGTGATAACTACAGCTTGTATGAGCCGAGCACCAGCCATATTACAGATCTCCATGTCACAAAGCACCAACGTTCCAAATTGCCGCGCCGATAAAAGTACGCCAAGCAGTCAGCCGGTAAGAGCGGTTACATTCCTGCCTGCCTAAATTGCTCCCCGGTGGTTCAAAGCGTGCCAAAATGAGTGATATGAAAGCGGAAGTGCGCAAAAATGATGTGAGAAGGTCCCGAGGCGGTGAACAGACCCAGTAGACAGGTCCTAGTCGCTGCGGAACTACCCAGCACGCCGTGGAAGCGAGGCCAGCTCAGATCCCTACCTAATAAGGCTCTGACTCATATCTCTCAGCCTCTGAAACGGATCCTACACAAATTTAGTCCAGTAATTTGTTTCCATTACTGAAAATACCATAGGCTAGGAGGGAGACGAGTCGTAGAAGATGCCTGCCATGCGTTTCGTGATTGAAAACATAAATTCCGTGGGCCCTGTCGATAGCAGTTCTGGAATCCGCGATGCTGTCCAATTTCTAGTGTAACGGGATCCAGCCTTGATGAAGTCATCATTAGTGCCCCGATGCCATCACGTTCTTCCTTTCTTTCGCCGAAACTTGCCGAGTGCCGCCAGCGTCCCGAACTGGAGCACGTGACCTGATTGACGGATGTCGTGCGGAGCACAGACCGAAAAAACATTCACGTGTAAAAACTGCTGGAATCTAACGCCGGTAACAATTAGCCCGACTTGACGTGTCGTGTAGCCCTCCACGCGAGAACGCCAGCCAAGAGTTAGTCTTCAGCGGAGGTTCAGTTCAAATGTCAATATTGTCGGATGGTCTACAATTTAGATTTACAATTTAGTTTTCATCGAAAGTAGGCCATGTTGGACGGAATTCTTTAGTGGATATTCCGTTCAAATATATATTGCTGGATGATCTAGATTTTAGGTAAATATTGTTGCGAGTGAGATCACGTTTTGCGATCTGAGTGATCCACACTGATCGTATTTGCTTTACCTGTCATTCATAATAAGGTAATGTCATGATGTATCAAGAACAGCCATTGGCTAAATTCTCATCCAGTTTCAGACAAACAAAGCGTAAATACTCCTACATGTCAAGGTCAATCGTTAAATTCTTTGCCCGGTATCATATTTGAGTCACTTGTTACGGTGATGTTCTAGGATGCAGAAACCAAAAATCAATTTCCCGCACCAAGATTGTATATAAAATAGTTCTACGGCATTTATTTATGTATAAACATACAAAGCTGTGTAGCCTTGGTTCCATGCAAATTGGGTGTCATGTTAGAATGTCCTCGTCAACGCTATAACATACCCCATGTACAATATTAGCCTAGACACAGAAAAGAAAGAAATCCTGTTAAGAGCACGCACATAACCATGCTAATTATAATTTGCAGTATAAAACTATCTCAATTATATTTAAGGAACAACGATAAAAGACTTGCGTTATAATGCCGGCTAGCGATAATGAGGTCGCAATCCGGAACCGGATGTCACGTGACAAGTGTTGGAGAGGTTTCACTGTGATTAGCTGTGCGGACCCATTCGGTTGGGTAGAGAGGATGGGTAACCTGCCCGTTGCTTGGGCCCAAGGTTGGGATAGGATTAGGTAACTTGTGCCCGAGGTTGGGATGGGATTGGGTAACTTGGGCTGGAGGTAGGGATAAGGATTGGGATTAGACTGACTGGCAAGATCCAACATGTTCCAATCAGTAAACCGATCCACAGGCTACCGAGTGACATCTTTCAAGATGGCTCCTCGCGAATTTTGTTTTGGAAAAAAATATATCCCAATCCCATCTAAGCTTGAGTGGAAGCATGATAGTCAGTATTATACCCCGGTAGTAGCATCTCTAGGCCTCTCCTTCCAGGATAAAACCTGCATGTTAAACGATATTGCAATCATACAAATTGTGGCACATCAAAGGCCGAGCTTCAATCAGTTTTTCTGGTATTTCTGGCTGAGCGGACCCTAGTCTTCGCGTCGGGATAATCCGTGTCTTATCGGAGATCTGCCAGCGCCACCTAGCGAGAAGCATTGGTCAGTGCAGTCAGGTGTACGCACACGAGTGCCGTCACCCGATAGGATACCACTTTACTGAATAGACGTCATCTTGCACATCGTTAGGATTGTATTAACACCTGAAACCAAGATTTAAAAAGCGAATGTGTTCAGAAAAGAACATCAGACCCCAGTGTCATTAGTTTGGTGTTCATCTATAGCCAGTGTCATAAACACGTGATGTTAATATTAACATGTTAATGACCCTTTGTTTGCTTCTTGATGCCAGTCCGCATGTTAATATCTTCGGTTATCACCAAGCGTACCCGACGCCCGAACTGCTGTCCGCTGATTTGTTCAGTTTGTCCCACCTGGGTTTTGGACCCAATAATTGGACGATTGCAAAATACTGTTACAGCCTCCGCCTAATTACTGCCTCACACTACAGCGTGGTGGAGCCAAATTGAAGAGCGAAGTAACTCCAGGCTTTACAATGAAGATCCGTCCGGCTCGTGGAGAAGCCGTAATAGCGGTGCAGAGGACGCCAACCCTTCTAATTCCTGTTGGGCACATTTGGCAGGATTGTCCGTGTTTACTGATTGCTAGCAAGAAGCCTGTCCTCCCGACTACCGAGTGCAGGCCGTGTGCGGCAGATTTATTCCCCAATGGACCTGCATGCAGGATTAGGCTTACTGTAAAACCAACTGCATTTTCAGGCCATTTGGGATTTAGTTGCTTTCACTAAATTATATGACCAGCAATCTCTTAACGTTTGCGGATTCCCATTGTATGTACTCACATGTGTATTCACGTTATCCCAAAGTGGTGTATCCTTGTTAGGCTTATTCCCATTTGATGACTTTACATTGTGTATGCGTATTCCCATGGCTGCATGTATTCCCCATTATCTTAAAGTGGTAAGATCATCTTTGGACGCAATATTAAATAAGTTTAAATATTGTTTGATGCATTGTTTAAAACATTAAGACAAATCTATAAACATTATATGACGTAAAGAAAGTGATAATGCAAAGTCTTATTCTAAATATAACAAGTTCTTCGTTATAAATTTAGATTATTCAGAACATGCAATAACATGAATGGTGACAATTGACCTTTTGCAAAGACGACAATGCTACTTCAAGATGTGTGTGCATTCTACTGTGTTGTATTAAATTAAATATACTAGTAGGTGTACATCCTTTGGAATATAATTCATAACGAACTAGAACTAACACATGATTTCATTATGAATATGATTTTGTAAATTCTAGAAATACGTTAAAGAAGACATCCCAGAGACTGAGAATGTATTAGCCAGTGCGAGTATCATAACGTTTGCTATGATATTTCAAAAAGACCAGTCCTTGTTTATCTGCTTTTATTGTGATCTTTCTCTAGTTTTACGATCTTACGGTATTGTTTTTCAATTCAAGCATTAGATATAAGTATAGTTTATCGCTAAGCGTGTTGTCTCGCTGGCCTAATAAAAGTAGCTAGTTTACGTCTAAAGTAGATGGAACCTAGTTTCGGTGACAGTAAATACTGCGTCCGCTTTGACTACCGGCGTAAACTGGTCCGCTCATCAGCTAGCGCCTGTCCTCAGATCTGAGTCTCTTCCAGTTGCGAATGTTTCCGCCCTTTCTAAGAAAGTCGTTAATTAGACAGAGCGTCCTGCTACCTTAGTTAATAGATGTCCCGCGAAGTGGCGTGCAGAGCGCAACTAAACTGGGACCGGACTCGTCTTCAAGAAATATGGGACGTGGCTCTCTCACAAAAGACCAGACTGAGATGAAAACGTGTTTCTGTAGTTGGGACATTATGGAATATAGATAATGGAATTCCCCCAGGAGGCAAAGTCGGCAGACAAAAGACCAATATGTGCGTGTGTCATCTGCGGTTAGCAAAGCCTGGTTTATACCACAGCGTTGACCCAACCATCGCGTCCTACCTACATCGACGGCGACAACAACGGATGCTTACAGCAGGCAACTCCAGTAATCATTGTGAGATTTTGAAAATAACATATCAATAATAATGCCAACATTTAAAAAATAAATAATTTTGAATTGGGGCTTAGAGTAGCTTTCTATCTTCTTTCACTAATATCACGACTTGTCAGTTTGGGGCAGGAGGAAATCCACACCATCCGTAGCGGTGAATGTTGCAGTAAACCTGCGAGCACCGGCTGGTACTGACAAGACCAAGGATGATAACTGCATTGCTACTCTACAATCAGTGCATCCTATCAATATCGCGTCAGAAAGGTAACTTTGTCATTGATGCAGGGCCCTCGGTATCGGGATTTGAAGCTGGAACATTTGGCTCAGAAGTCCAATCTACTACCACTACGCTACTACCCGCCCCATAATATGCATTACTATAATATTAGCGCAATCATTACATAATTTGCTTGTAAATTTATATTGGGAGTTCCACAATGTCATACTTAGTGTATTTATCTAACTATTTACCCTATGTTTAAATACAATAGTTGCGATACAGTATTGATATGACATGTCATGAAGTTACTCGGAATTACTGAGAGTTACGTCCCTTACACGCAGTTCCGTTCTGGTTTTGGCGGGTACAGCTTTCTTAGCTAATAAGTATCGAGAATACGGGTCCTGCCTGATCAGCATTTCACTAAAGGGTCGTAATGTAACTCTGGCAATACGTCAGAACGTGCGCCATGCTTTTACTATAACCGGAAATGACGTATCGATTTACGCCCAGACAACGGATAAGACCCTTTCGTGAATCGCAGACCAGGACTGCGAAAGATACTACAAATGTTCGTGAAGGCAGTCAACATGAAGAAACCCACTGAACTGGCTCCCGGAAGTGACGCCCGTCGGGTTTCAGCGAATGCGAGATGTTTCACATTCGTAGTTCGTAAGACGGCCATGCCATGTCATGGGCCAGGATGAGGCAGATACGGGTCACCTGTGGCTGAAGACGCTCTTAGCATGATGGTTCTTTTGCCTTTCTCTCAGCATGCTTCTTACTTAGTGGCATCGCATGTACAGTGCGTAATGTAGCCGGGTGTGATATAAGATGCTCCTACTGATCTTGGCCAGCGGGGTTACCCCTTTGGCTCAGTCGGTAGAGCATTGGACTCGCAATCCAGCAACTCGGGTTCGAATCCCAGGGTGATCGGAATGATCCTCTGTTACATATACCTTTAACAGTGTCAAGGAGGCCCTAATTGCTCAGGTTCAGTAGTGTATGTTTTATTAAGAGGACGCACTGGGCCCCGAGTCTTAGAGGATATCAAGAGCTCCTCTTGTCATCACCTTATCTCTTCTTCCTGCATAATCTGCTTCTCCAAGGAAGTCATGAAATCTTCCTCCTCCTCGTCTGTCTGGTTCTTCTTGTTGAGCGTGTTCAGTGCCGCTGTCAGCTTCATCGACGGAGTGGGAGAGGCCTCGGGGATTCGTGTCTGAAATTGCGGATGTTCTTGAGCAATATTTTGACGATTACATCTCAGCAAAACTGAATATCATTATTCCGCTAGTAATCCAAATTTATAAAAAAATAAAATATTACTGTAAAACGGGTATAATTCGCGTGACTATTTTTCACGAAATTCCCGATTTGTGTTTGATCGTGCATTTAAGAAAGGTGAATAATAGGCTGCGTAAGTTGACACGAGATAGCCCGAGATTCATTCAATATCCGGTGACATAAACCGGTGAAACACCTA